>JAENPR010001215.1:0-193977 GCA_018135685.1 Themeda triandra | reverse complement strand
GTACACTAGCGACTCTGCATTTTTCTAGTTATCCTTTTTAAGTGCAACAAGTTAAGATATGTTATATTCAAGTTATTCTTTAACCACAAAAAAAAGATTTAAAAGCATTGATATAAAAATAGCCAAAATCCAGCCTAGTAGTCAAATGGTGGCATAACTGATTCATCACTTGAAATATTTTTAACATAGTTTAGATTTTAAAAGTTTGTACGGGAATCTAGATCCTTTTACCAAATGGACCTAAAAATCAGAATAAAAGGTTTTCATGTGCTGGACTAGTAAAAAATTTGAGAATCGTTTCCAGATAATTCTCTTGAAACATTTCTATCATAAATTTAGCAGATTCTAGTTATTCTAATGAGAATTATAATATTCCTGCTGCAAACACACCCTTAGATTGATCTGCTGGATCCAAACTGTAGAAAAGAAACCACGACCGGCTGATGGGCCTGCAGGATCTGAAGAAAGCACTGTGCCATCGATACAAACAAAGGACGGATACATACGTTGTAACCGAAAGGAAACTCCCGCGCCCTCGCGCCTCTCTCCTTCAGCGCTGGATTCCCTCATACATCCCACCGGATTCCTTTAGCCATCGGTATCAACTTATCCCTATCTTTGTGGACCTTTTGTTTTGAATCTAACCCTTTTCTTTGAAACTAACAAACATTCTAGACTAGTAGTAAACATTCCAACAAACATTTCTCACCAATAGGTCTCCGGTTCAGGTGAAACTTCTTTTCTAGAAGTAAACACAAAACTCACCGTGCTCTACAAAGCATGGAGGGTATTTGGATGTGACACTGATGTATTATATATGGCCACATAGAGCGGATATGGGAGGTGGATGAGGTAACAGAGATGGCGAAACCCTAGGATCAGTGCGAACCACCATTCAATCTGATGTTTTCCAACATCTCGCCTTATCATATTCATACTTGTCTTGGAAACACCAAATTTTAGAGCACCTTCTAAGTCATTATTATTCTCATTGGAGCGTTCGATGACGTCGTTTTCAGAAGTGCCATATCAGTCAAAATAGAATGGACATGTTTTGATTCATTATTGGTAATAGTTAGCTATTTAATATTTCATTATCCGATTTGGTCTAGATAGTGGGATAGTTATTATCTAGGAGTCCAACTAACAAGTAATCCAATCAGGCCCTAAACATCTCATTATCTATACATGTTTAGATTCAAAATGGATAATTATTATTAGATATAGTTACTGTTATATGGAGCCAAACAGGCCACCGCCGTACAACCAAAAAAAACCCCTCAACGTATTGCTTTATTTTATTTTATTTTGTTTTACTACTATCATATAGCCTCCGCATAGTAACATTCAATTACATGAGTCATCCAGAGTTGATAACTGACGAGTCAAAGGAGTTTCATCATATTTTTAACGCATCAATGCCTACGTGTGAAAAGAAACGCCCACCAAAAGCATTTAACTAGAGCACGCCGAGTTCTTTTATTCGTTTTTACAAATAGTTTTGTCTTGTGTTTATATATCCTATACACAAAATAGGTTTATTTATGCAGAGGGTCAGGGAAGGGGGCTAAATTGAAAATATTCCATGGTTGAATGGAATTGAAAATATTCCATGGTTGAATGGATGGATACTTCTGTCTTTAATTTTTCTCCCTTTTTTAACGTGCCACCGGCCTCCATCGTCGTGTCCATCAATCCATCCATACCAGAGAGGAGATAATACACGCCATGCTCTTGCTCCCGGACGGAGTCCTTGCAGTATACGTACAATACAATAGTAGATAGTACTTCTTGTACTCCTATATAGATGCAGCAGGCTTCCCGTAAGGCAAGCCGTTCTTCACCTCGGATTGCGTCTTCAATTCCTTCGTCCTCCCATGTCGATCGGTTCTTGATTGTGAGGGGGAAAAGATAGAGCAGGGGAGGTAGAGGCAAAGCAGAGCCCGTAGCGTCCTTGTCACAGATAGATAGATTGCTGGCAATGGCGTCGGCGAGGCGTCCTCTAGCCGCGTTACTCCTGCTGGCCTGCGCCGCAGCCGCAGCCTTCTTCCCGGCCGCCGGCGCCGCCGGCACGCCGGACGGTCGGAGGAGTGGGGGCTACGTGGAAGTCCGACCCAGTAAGCAAGCTCTCTCGATTGTTATTTGTCATCTATAATCTGCCTTCCGCTGCTTGTTTTTGACTTCGTGAAAATCTATTGCTTGCTGCTGGCCTGCTGCTGCTGATGCTTGTTCTTGTTCAGAGGCGCACATGTTCTGGTGGCTGTACCACAGCCCGCAGCGCGTGGACAACGGCTCGACGCCATGGCCGACCGTGCTGTGGCTGCAGGGCGGGCCTGGCGCGTCCGGCGTCGGGTACGGCAACTTCATGGAGATCGGGCCGCTGGACGCGGACCTCAAGCCCCGCGCCACCACCTGGCTCACCAAAGCCGACCTCCTCTTCGTCGTCAGTAATCCAATCCCAATCCATATTACAATTCTATACGCTGCAACGCATCATGGATGAACTGAACGGCAATGGCGATAATGGCAACAATGGCAGGACAACCCGGTGGGCACGGGTTCAGCTACGTGGAGGGCGGCGACAGGAGTCTCATGGCGCAGACGGACGACGAGGCGGCGCGCGACCTCGTGACGCTCCTCAGCGCGCTGTACCGCGACAGCCCGCGGCTTCCGCGCCAGCCCGCTCTACATCGTCGCCGAGTCCTACGGCGGCAAGTTCGCGGTCACCACGGCGCTGGCCGCGCCCGGGCCGTCGGCCAGGGCCGCCTCAAAGCCACCCTCGGCGGCGTCGCCCTCGGGGATAGCTGATCTCCCCGCTCGACTTCGTGGTCAGTTTTACTATTCTCCATGTGATTGTGATGTCATCGCTAACATAGTCAACGCATGCATGTATGGCGTGTACCAGTGCACTAGCGTGACAACAACTTTTTTTGACAAGGCAGAAAGGAAGTAAAAGAAAAAAAGAAAAATTAATGTGGTTGCTCTGCTGTTTATTGCAGCTGTCGTGGGGGCCATTGCTGTACCAGGTATCCCGGGTGGACGAGAAGGGCCTGCAGCAGTGCAACAGCGTGGCCGCCAAGATCAAGGAGCAGCTGGAGAAGGGGCAGTTCGCGGACGCCGAAGAGTCGTGGTCCGAACTCGAGAACGTCGTTATGGCCAACTCCAACTCCGTCGTACGCACCTCTCCTTACTTTGTTCCTTGCTGGACATTTTGATAATCAATTAAAACTTACTGCCATTACAATGACAATGCAGGATTTCCTACAACTTCCTCGAGGACGATTCGTCGGTGGACTCCAGCACCGCCGCCGCGGCGGCCGTCTCGACGCTGGCGTCGTTCCGGCGGCCGAACGGCTACTCGGGCTATCTCAAGTCCATGGCGGCGGCGAAGTTGTCGTCATCGTCGGGCGACATCGACAGCATCATGAACACGGTCATCAAGAAGAAGCTCGGCATCATCCCAAAGGATCTCAAGTACGTTATCCGCCGCCGTGATTGCTTGGTGTATCTACCGTATCCAAGAAAACCAAGTTAGTAATGCCTGAATGTAAAATGTGACTGCAGTTGGGGCGACCAGTCAGGCGACGTGTTCGTGGCTCTGGAGGGAGATTTCATGAAGCCCAGGATTCAGGAGGTCGACCAGCTCCTCAAGCTCGGCGTCAATGTCACCATCTACAACGGACAGGTACTATATACTTACCACGTCCTGACTGAACCAAACTCCCTGAACCAGTGACTCATGAAACTGATTGATGATTGGCATTGGCATTGACACCTTCTTGCTCTGCTCTGACTGAGCAATGTCCGCGTGTTCTTGGACATATCGATATGACGATACCCCTTACACATATTTCCAACAATCTACTACTATCGTCAGACAAGAACCCAAACTCACACATCTGGCTGACTGTCGTCAGATGATTCCTGGCTTCCTGCCATGTTTTACACACAGTGGTCACTGCACATTTGCAGAGGCAGAGTCAGAATCAGGCCAGTCGGCGGCCTCCTCTGTATGTCCGGTCCGGCGGCCTCCTCTGTATGTCCGGTCCATGTGCACGTACGCATATCTTGCCTTTTGCTTGTCCGTCCTCGTGTCACAGGCGCAGTCCCACGCAGACCTTATTATACGCTTCTGTTATCTATTACCTCAAATATCAGGACCAGTTTCTAAATAAGACTTCAAGTCTTAGCTTTTTCTCCCTCTTTCTTCAATAAATACTTGGCCACACATCAAAATACTATAAATAAGATTAATAAATAAGCCTGACTTTCATGATAGAAGTTTCAGATCGTGAATGCCCTAAGGCTAGTCTCAATGCAATGTTTCATCTCACGCTTTCAAAAACATAAAACTTATTGTGAAACGGATACCTCTCTCAACGCAAATTTCATCACATTTATTCATAGAATAACTATTTTTAGCTCATGGGCCCATGCTCTTTTTTTTCTCCTATCTCCGCCTCGTAAAGATGCTCGCCCGCTCAAAAATAGCCATAAAACGCCACCCTTTCACCACCGCACAAGACGTCGGAAACATCTACCGCGTTTTCACCACGGTGAAACGATTTTACTCTCTCTCCTCTCCATTTCATGCAAAAATCCTTCTATACTGATGTGTTATATTAAACGCGACAAAAAGCTCCATAAAACCCCCTTAATCGGCACTCAAATTTCTTAAAAGAGTCAACACCATGGTGTCGCACGTGTTGTGCGAGTGTGGTGATCCCAAGGAACATGGACTGCATCGCATCATCATTTATACAAATTGCAAAGCCTGAACACGATGTGATGTACTCATAGGAGTACTTCATCACGGGGCAGCATGTTCATCTCATTTTCCTAATTTGTCTCAATGCGATCGATCACCTTATTGTTTATTTTTATTCTTTATATATTTAAACAAATTGCAAAGCCTGAACATACAAACAAAACCACTGTCTGCCTTGCCTCTCATGCGTACCTACCTACCTACCTGATTATTGCTAAACCAACTGACATTGCACAAGCTCTTATTTGCAAAAAAAAAAAAAAAAAAAAAAAAAAAAAAAAATAACTTTGAATATCAGATACTAACAACAAGTCTTTTTTCTCTCTTGCAGCTGGACCTCATCTGCGCGACCAAAGGCACACTGGACTGGGTTCAGAAGCTCAAGTAAGTATAGCACTCTCTGAGAACCGCCGCCGGAGTGCTGCTTCTGCACTATGTCTAGCTCTGATCATAATTTTTTCACAAATCATAATTCACAAGAAGTGGCCTACCCTAGCTAGCTTATTATTGATGTCTGCTGGCTGCTGCTGAAGCTGTTGCTGGTTTTGTCATGAATCAGGTGGGACGGCCTCAACAACTTCCTGAGCGCCCCCAGAACGCCCATCTACTGCGACAAGAAAGGGCGGGCCGGCTCCGGCACCACCCAGGCCTTCGTCAAGTCCTACAAGAACCTCAACTTCTACTGGATCCTCGAAGCTGGCCACATGGTATTAACTCCACTCCACTAGCCAACAGCTAGTAACCACCAATAGCACCGCATATTAAAATTTTGAGAGTAATAAGCCTGCATGTCGCTGTTGCATTGCACATTAAATTGTTGAGCTGAGAAGGGGACGCACCATCCACCCTGAAAGCTAGGGACACTCGATCCCCGTCCAGCACCGGCACTAGCCATTCACCGTACGGGAGGTCCTGGGACTGGGAGGGATTCGGCCTGCAGATTCCATCCTGCATGAGCTGGAAAGAGAGTGTGCATTGATGCAGTTGGTGAGATAGCTTCTTCATGGCCACGTGCACCAGAAATGTTCCAAGCATCCATCTGCCTGTGCTGTGCTGTGACCCATCGATTCCATCTTCCCTGAATGAAGAGGGACAAGACTCAGGACACAGGCCAGGCCGGCACACATGCACCAACAGTGATATATATATAGACAGATAGGTTCATAGATGTAGGTAGGCAGCTAGCAACAAGCACAGGGCATCAGGCAGGGAACTGCTTCACTGAACTGCTTCCACTGCCTTCTTCAATGGTTATGGACTTGTACTCGTCTGTGATCCGTCCCTACATGTCCAATGAATCATGAACGTAAAACAAATGTTTTTATGCATGTGATGCTAATATGGATTATACTGATGATGTTCACTTCTTGTCTTGATGTTGATGGTGACAACAATAAACAGGTACCCATAGACAACCCTTTTGCCCTGCGCTCAAGATGCTGGCTGACATCACGCGGTCTCCTGCCAAGTAGGAAATAGAAGCAGCAGCAAGCAACAAGAAGATGAAATGAAACAGCCTCACACCACCAATTCTTCAACAGATTCTTCTCTCTTAGCCTTGTAGCACTTCATTCAGTCAGGCTATCCTTTTTCATACAGTTATTAGAGGAAATTAAATTGTTGGTGGCAGCATTCATGTATGGAACAATAAACACAAAGGGAAAAAAAAAAAAAGATAGTGATAGAATGAGAAAGATTTTTAATTTGGCAGCAATTGTTGTGTAGCAAGCACCGCTGCAGAGCTTGCAGCTTAAATTCAAACATGAAAATCTATTGCCTGACAAGTTGACAGCGCCGGCCTTTGTCCTGTTTTAACATAATTCCTGAGCTGACCGGTCTCGCCTGCTTCTTGCATTGCCTCTGCTCCTTCTGTATTAACCTGCTGTGCATCCTCTACATCAGGGGCGGATCTTAAAATACTATCTCAGGAGGGGCTATTTAGTTAAGAGTGGTTTAGACTAGTCTATTTTAGGCTTAAACTCAAGAATTTACATGGTTAAAAAAGACATGTATGTAGAGAATTTAGGACTGCACCCCGGGCTATAGCCTCCCTAGCCCGGGTGTGGATCCGCCCTGCTCTACATTAACCTGTACGTGCCTTGTGTAGTACAACTTATCCGTTTTAGATTGTGTTATGCAGACTTGCACAACGCTCTAGGTTGTGATGCTAAAAAAAATGCTCTAGGTTGTGTTATGCAGGCTTGCACAGTGCTCATAGCAACAGAATGTAACCAATCGAAAAGGATCAACGCCAACACATCTATAACTCTTATATAAACAAACCCCATTATCTATTTCTGCATACGCAAAGATCCACCTCAAAGATCCACTATCAAACCCACTATCTATTTCTTTAATGCAATGGGTCTACCTCAACAATTCACTATTATTTCCACTAACAATTTATCTTGACATGCATGGTGCATTTCACCTTTTATTCCTCCTTCATGCCGCCGCAACGCGCTTTTAATCCTCCTAGTTGTATATTTTACTGACTTAGGGGCCTGATTGGTGGTTACCATTTTTTGCCTAACCAAAATTATGGCATAACAGATTTGGTTCATTGCCAAAAAATTGGCATAACAATGTTTGTGGCCAAAGTTTTAGCGAGTCTCTAGAAAGTTTTAAATTGCATAAAAGAGAAAATTGGCAAGCCTTTATTTTGTAGCCAACCAAACGCACACATAAGTTTTTTGCCCTAACTTTGTCAGCCTTGATTTTAGCAAGACATAATTTTGGCTTGCCATGCTTTTGGTTGGGCAAAAATTAGTAGCTAACTAATCAGGTACTTCATTTATGCTTCACAGGCCCTAACGCATGTAACCAATCAGATCCTGTACAAATTCTTTCTCTACTCAAAAGCACAGCTGCATGTTTATTATACAACAATTCTCAAAGTTTCAGGCTTTCAGCATTCAAATGCTGAATATGGCCAACTTTACATAAAACATCGTAGAAAATGCACCCAGGGTACTCAAACTATTAGGCTATTCCCACCCTGTACTCGAACTATCAAACCGACTATCCGGGTAATTCGATCTAATGACGACGCACATACGTCCAAAATGTGCCACGTCAAAAGGGGCTATTCTTTCAAAAGACCCTATCCATTTTCCCTTTCGCAGCCTAACTCCAGACAGGGCACCGCGACCGCACCGTGCTCAGCCATGGCGTTCGCGGACATCTCCAAGGTCTGCCCCGTTGCTCCAATTCACGCACTTCACCAAGGCCCGTGCCGTGCTCGATGAGCTGCGGCGCCGCCGCAATCATGTGCTCAACTTCGACAGCTCGTCCACGAGAACCTGTCCAACTTCGCATTGGTATCCACCGCGACGTCGCACTCGCACCACCACCCGCGGGAGCTGCAGCTCGTCCACGAGAACCCGTCCAACTTGGCCGCCGAGAACCGCGTCCCGGGGCTCCTGGCTCGCCTTCTACAACCTCGACGCCATGGTAACATCCACGATGTTAATCATGCATTAACTCTGCAAATCATGGGCATAATCATATCATTAGCATATAAACACCATCGTAACATGATTTGCTTGATGTTTGATGCACCTTGCTTGAGGTAGGCCCTAAGTGTGATTGGCGAGTTAAACTAGAAGTGGTATCTAGGTCGCTTATCTCGAGTCGGTCCTTAAATAAAGTTTATTAAGAAAAATATTTGGAGAAAACTTTGTGTTGGGACCATTTTATGAAAATGCTTTTTAGGGGTTCAAAAAGGCCAAAAACAGTTTCTACCTATTTTAAAAAGTATTATTTCTATATGTGAAAATAGCCCAAATTTGTATCTTCAAAACTAGGCCGAATTAGACCAAACTCCTTTTGGAAGAAATCTTCTACTCGTCGAGTGGAGTAACTTTCATGTTGAAAGTTTTTGCCAATTCGTTTTCGTTTGGGAGATATAGATGCTTTAATATTCGTGCAGGCCTAATTAAAAATAAAAGAAAAACCCACCGGGGTGGGACCCGCCTGTCATAGGCCCCATCCACTCCTTCTCCTACCTCCGGACGCGGTGTCCGGGACGGCGATTGCCGCGTGGCCGCGATCACCGGTCCGCTCCGCTGGCCTCGTCCGCGCCCGCACCGCAACCGACCCCGGCCCCGCGCCCTCGCCACGCCCCCCGCCCGCCCGCACGCCACAAGCTCGGCGCCCGCGCCGCGTGCGCGCGACGCCCGTCCGAAGGGGGCAGCGGGGCGCCCGTCCCTCCGCATTCACTCCTCCTTCTCGCCTCGCTCCTCCCCACTCGCGCTCCGTCTTCCTTCTCCTTCCTCGCGTTTGCTTCCCCTCGCGCAAGCCGAGCGCACGCCGCCATGGCGCCGCCGCTGCGCTCGCCGCATAAACCATCGCTCCGCCACCATTTTCAATCCAAGCACGCCAATCCTCCGCATGACGCACGCTCCCCCTCCGCCTCCTTTCTTCTTCCTCAAGGTAGACGCCCAATCGGGCGCTTCCCCTTTCATTGCCACAGAACGAGCTCCGGCGAGCTCTCCAGCTCCGCCGCGGGCGCGTCTCCTTCTCCCTCTACTTTTCTTTCCGCGCGCGCCGCGCTCCTCCTTGCATGCCGCCTCCGTCCCGCTGTCCATGGCGCCGCTCCGACCCTGGTTTGCCGGCGAAACGGCCTCGCCGTCATCGCATCCGCGCCGCGTCGCCATGGCAGTGCGTGGGCTCAACCTCGCCTCGTTCGCCGTTCCTCGCAATTGATGCGTGCATCCGCATCGCCCCGACCTCGCGGAGCCTATGCGCTCTCTCGCACGCCCTGCCGATGCCGGATTTGGCCGGCACGTCCACCACCGCCGCCATGCAGACCGTCGCCCGCCGCCGCTCGTTGCCATAGGGTCTCGCCGCCCTGTAGCCCTTCATATGTTAGCTCGCCGGGTTCGCCTTGAGATGGAGAGCACGGCGATGCCCCTAGCGCCGCAGCAGAGCCCACCGCCGGCGAGATCCCGGCCGGCGGACGGCGCTCCCCTGTTCTGGGTCACCGACGGGCGGGACCCAGCTGACGTCATCAGCTGGCGTCAGCCAGAGGTCCACCTGGGTGCACAAGTCGGGTGGCCTTACCATAGTTTCCCCTCTGGGTGCAGATCTGGGTACATGTAGCAGTTTAGGTTTCGGATTTAAAAGAAAAGGATTTCCCAGTTTTTGATTCAAATCTTGTAAATTTTGTATAGGGAGCTAGGAGTGTCCAAATTAGGTGATCTCGGTCTTGTTGTAATCCTTATGAAGTGTAGTATCTGGGAAAAATATGATATGCCATGTTTGTATAACTTTTCTGTATAGTTTTATTTAAAGTTTGTCAATAGGTATAAATATGGTTTATCTTTGGAAATGCATAGATAATTATCGGATGCTCAGAAAAATGTGGTTCTGGTTTTGTTGGTCTTGTATTGAGGTGCTCTATCTATGATAAAGATATCACATGCATGTTTAGTGTAATTTCATAGAGTTGTAGTTCAAGTGCCTATTATTGCCATGTTCTTGTAAAATTCATAAATAGGGTTTATATGTCTAGTTAAGGTTTAATTCTTTTTGTGGACTGCTTATATGTCTATAGGAAGTCATTGATGTGATTAACACATGAGTTTGCCATACTTCATAGTGCAAAGTATTTATTGGTCCCATGAAATGTGCTGCCTTGTGAATTATGTGTAGGCCAGTAGGTTTATCCAAATAGGATGAAACTTGGATGGTAGACTAGTATTGCCATTCTAAGTCTACTGTAATTTTTATAGGTTTTTGTGAGGTGTCTATCTAAGGGTGGCTGTTCAACCCATAGTGGCTTAAATTGGAGTTGTTGGTATTCTGGGAAACTTGTCAACATATGATAGGTTTGAAATTGGTTTATTTATCTACTGTTCAAATTTGGTAGGCATTGGATCAATAGTCTATGAGTTATGGCTGTGGCAATATGGCTAGCAGATTTGTTCAATTGCTGTTTTTCCAGAACCTAGTTCTGATGTTGACTGTTTTAGGTGTAACTAACTTGAGAATCAGGCTCTGATGTCTCAAGATGATTTACGAGCAATTTCATAAGCTTTCCAGAATGTCCTCATTCATGTTCATTTATAGGATTTATAGATCAGCAGTTATGATTATTATTACTAGCATATGCTGTTGATTGTAGGAAAGGGTCTTGTAATGCTTAGGACATGTATTGCTAGTCTTTGGTTTGTTTATGTTTGGGTTTAGGTCTTTGGCTTGTTTGCTAGTGATAAGTGTAGCTTTTGAATCAACTATTCATCTTTGAACACTTATCATCCTTGATCATGCATACACCTACAATCACCTACTCATACATATGCACATGCATCATTCCAGGATCACGAGTAGAACATTCGTCGTGGAATCGAGGATCCAGAAGGACAAGTTGCGAACGGAGATCCGCACGAGAAGTGATCAAGCACCGGGACCCGACTTGGAATAGTCGAGTACCCGGGCACTAACCTCGATCTTCTAAATAAGGCAAGCCCCGGAGCATCCCTCCTACGTTTGCAAATGTTTTACTTTGCGTCCTTTTATTCCTTTGCCGCATTAAGTTTATAGGCGTTGCTTGAAAACGTAGTTGCATCAGGACTACCTTGCCACCAGAAATATCCTACTTTTACGTACAGGATCGACTACATGCTTAGGCCTGCTATTTAAATGGTAGAAGCCGAGTGATCGACTATCACTCGCGAGGTAGGTGTTACTACCCCTTGGGATTGAGATTGGTGAGATGTTGGATATGAACATAACCATGTGGCCATGATAAATCACCTCTAATATACTATGGCACACGAGCATCCTCGGATCATTTTGAACAGTGCCTCACAGATAGCTGGAATGGCCTGAGTGCCTACCGCGAAGCCAAGAATCTACTTGGGCCGGGTTTCAACTTCCAAGTATCCATGCCGGCGATGGGGGTGGTAGTAAACAAGGTGCCCTTTGTAAGTCCACTACCGGGAGGTGCGTTCCATGTCTATGAGTTCACGAGTGTTCCATGTCTATGAGTTCACTCAGCCTCGGCATCGGGAGTTTCCTTGGTCATGGTGGTGAGTTGTTGATCCCGCGTTTTTCCGAGTAGATCATGGTGATCTAATCGACTCCGACGGAGTCGTGTGGTTTGTGTGAGGAATACCCGCCACCGGGTTTGCAATCGATTATAATCGCCATCGGTCCTGGATAGTGACTAACTTGACTAAGCAGTTACGGTGCCGCAAATAAGATTTGAAATGTGAGTTGGTTATGTTCACTCATGATGGTTTATTGATTACTCAATCAATGCAGTATGATATAATGTTGATTGCTTCTACTTAAAATGATGAAGTAGTATGCAGGTGCTAATGTAGTAATGGCAGGATCCAACTTAATTGGATAAGCTAGAGAGTCCTTTTATCACTAAATGATTACTTAATAAGCTCATCCTTTTGGCAAATAAGGAGTCGGCTAACCCACTATAAAGCCTGGCATCCACCAAAGAGTCTTTATTTTCTTTTAGTCGGGTAAGTCTTGCTGAGTACAATGTACTCGGGGTGCAATTCCCAATGTTGTTGTTGTAGGTTGGAGAATTACTACCGTGGTGACACGGTGGACTTATATCCCACTACGGGAGGAATAGACTTCGGGCAAAGTCAAATACCTCATCTACCGCGTTGATGGAGTCGACCCGAGCCGGGGCACCGTATTTAAAAGTATAGGTGTGAGTGTATTATCAAAAGAGTTTTTCTTCCGCTATTATTTCTATTTTGGGTTGTAATAATCCTATGTGCGAAATGTAAATAAAACAGTGAATGGGAACTGTTGAACTTTGGATTCGGTTTGTTGTAGAGTTGTTTGAAATCCTTCGAGATTTCACGGACTACCGGGCTGGTTTGGTTGCTAAGTACTAATTGAGTTGCCACGTCGCTTGATTAGTGCTTCGTAATTAAATTAGTTGGTCGGTTACGCTTACGGTATCGGCTCCATGTTCAAGATCTACCGTTCACTTGGGTGTTTCAAAACAAAAGTATTTGGTTTCACAAAACTATTTCTCAACTTATAGTTATATAGGTATTGGAAAACTATGAGTTCAAAACTAAAGTGTGCCGGTGGTCGTATCCTATATGCCCAGCTTAAGGACTACTAGGTGGCTATCTAACAGGCTAACCATGGGTATTGCATCATATTTTCCTTTGTCGCGCTCATACACGACGGATATGTATGGGGGCCATTCACTTGAATGGTTACGTTTGGTTTCATATTCCTCTACGCCCAAGGTAAGTGTGAGTTGTGAGAGCATGATCGGATACACTGCCAATCTAGGAGAGTGTTTATATGACACCGGATTATTCACATGTTTCACACATGTTTATATGAAAGTGTCCCATGTGTGGGATGCCGTCTTCGACGATGATTGGTTAGCGTGCACCTACATGCGGGGATATCGGGGATATGCCTCGTGTGGAGGAGGGTGTTGAATAGGAGTTGTTTGTATTCGAAGTTTTGACCTTATTCTTAAGGTGCCGAGTTTTTACGTCGCTTGCATTCATGGGAAATGGGCTGAAATGGAATTTTCTGCAGGTACACTAACCACGCAAGTCCGTGTAGCTCGACTAGTTTCCGCTATTTGAGAGTCGTATAGATGTCGTATGTGTGCCACCGTTTAAAACGCTAGAATTTATCGTTTCTAGGTTGTGAGGACGTACGGAACGTGCATGCATCATGTCATATGATCATCTCATGGGAACGACACTTTCTCTCTTTCCTTATAATTGAATACTTCTCTTTTCGATAAAAGTTGACCAATGTAATCTTCGTCTCATGAGAGTTGTGTATCGGTTCTACAGATGGCACGCATGAAGCGCATCAAGTCCAAGTCAACCAAGATTCAAACCCGAAAACCACAACGTGGTACTTGTCACCCGTGAGCCACGTGGTGACCAAGAAGTTTCTAAAGGAATTTGGAATGCCGTCTCTCTTATGGCGAAAGTTCTTGGGAACATGCGAGTTTTTAGGTCTCGTGGGTTACACCAGAGGCGGGTAAAGAGCCTCGCTATCGAGGTGTGGGCGTGGAGCAAGGAGTTGGAAAGTCAACGTCCAAGTTTACTCCCTATTGAAGTTGTGATTCCCGCCAAGAGCGCGGGGCGTCACTTTGGGATGTGGCCGCCGCTTTATCGCTGGCGCGGCGGCTTAACCCTCGCCATCCTCGAAGGTGCAAATATTGTTGCATATAAAGCCCTTAGGGATTTGCTTAAGAGGTGTCCGTCCCCGATGAGGTTGCTCGTGCCACTTTCTCTCTCGGCGGGTAAGTGTGTTTCCCAAGGGTGATCCATACCACCTAGATTAGGACACCGTGTTTGGAATGGTGCAATGGAGCAAGGAGTTGGAAAGTCAACGGAGTTTACTCCCTGTTGAAGTTGTGATTCCGCCAAGAGAGGCCGTCACTTGTCGGTGGTGCGGATGAGGCCGAGAATAGCAACGGAATTGCCACTTGTTGGTGGTGCGGAAGAGGCCGAGAATAGCGATGTTTGCCATGATGAAGAGCTACTCATGCCTGGAGAATGCACTGGAGTCACTTCATAATGATTACCATTATGTCACCTCCGACGAAGGAAGCCCGAGAGTATACACGAAGACATAGCGCGTGTGACCAAGATGTTTGAAGAAATGACGCTTTCCAAGGATCAAGCTCTGCAACGGGAGAATGCTGCCATGCATGAGACCTTTGTGGCACAGAGTCAATTTCTGGAGCTATCCGCCATACTTGGTCAATGGCAGGAAGCCTTTGGCATAGTCGCGCAACAACGGAATGAAGCCTGGAATGAAGAATATCGCCTGAGAGAATGGGTGCATGTGCTGACAATTGAAAATGCTGCTCTCAATGAAGAAATTCAATGGGTTTATAATCATCATCCTCATCATCCTGCTGGAGCTGCTGACCCTGAAGGTGCTCAAGTCGTGCCCAACGTCGACAATGTTGATGCTGGGAACGCAGCGAGTACGGAAGGCATGGACCATGACTAAGCAGAATCGGCTTAAGGCTAAGCCTCTTGTGGGATCGGTGTTTTCTTTTGTAAAACTTTATGTAACGATGTGTAATCCTGAGTAATTAGTCCTTTGATGATGTAATGACCAGAACCCGTTCTCTATGTCAAGCTTGGTTTATGTAATATACTTATCCCGAGTTATGGTCGAAACCAGTACGTTGGTTCATTAGTATTTTGGGTTTAATTTTCCAATATCGTTCCAATGTTAGTTCAAATCCTTGCCAATCAAGATAGAGTAAGAACGTTTAGAATGTGCTGGTTGTCTCGAGGAAAGTGATTAGGGAGATTCGATGTATACCTCCTTGATCGAAGATGACACGTTGATACAGATGTCTTACGGACATGTGTCTAGGTCTATCCTATTAAACGAGTACAGTTGTTAACTATCACGTTGCAAGTAGCCGCTGATAACACTCGCAACTTGTGTTGTGTTTGTTATAGCGACATTCTTGCCATTTCTGAGTTTTAGACTTCTTCGTTGCCCCTGACCTCGTCACGTGTGCATCGCTCAGTTGCACAAGAATGTTTAATTATACCCCTCAAACCCAGTCTGTGGAATTACCTTATCATCCACCATTTAGTAGCGTTGTCCCAATCAAAGTTGTTATAGTGCCGCGATGGAAACTAGAACCACCTTGATAACCGGCCGGAACATGGTTGGATTTCTAGCTAAAGCGCTGGTATTATAATTCTTGATCAAGACGACTAATCCAATTTGTCGAAACAATGTCCCTGTTGTGAAACCTTCTCTTGATATAGTCATGTCATCCTACCCTACCAATGTAAGCCACATCACCTCAAATTCGGGTTATCCGAAGTTTAGTAACGTTGCGTCTACTAGCGAGATTTATCATTGCCGCTATGACAATGATTTGTTCCTCGCAAGTGACTCACGACGACTAGAGCCTAAGTATGTATAGTACACGCACGTTTAGATCCGGTTAGTGTATTTTTTGATGAAACGAATCCCAAAATTACCAGATATGTTAATGTGAGTTTGATAACCTTATACCCACTAGGTACAATCGGTTGTCATTCTTTCGACAATAGGTAGTGTCTCTCGTATCGTCCCGCAAGTAAACGAATATAATGTGCCTACCTTTGAGGCATGATTATCAGAGTAGCGCAGCGAAAACGAGTCACAACACGGTCAACTATTGCTAGGAATAGTTCGTACGTTGTTAACTAACTTTGACCATGGGGAGAATCACTCCTGCCTAAGTTAACGCTTCTCGGTAAACCTTTTACCAGGGGAGATGGTACGCTAGGCATGAGACATCCCTAAGTATGCGACGTGTTGAACATATCTAGTTCTCCATTCATGCTATCCTATAACCCTACAGTTATACTCGATTACCCACTTTTGTCTTGCACGCAAGTATTTTCGTGCAGGAACCCATCCTATTGTGAGATAGCATCTCGAATGTAAGGACCTGTAGTGGCATTTTGATTAATAATTAATGGTGCCGCGACGAAACCGAGAGCGCCTTGTGGCTGCAGACACATAATGTTGCTCGGCACGCGCGGGTATCATGGTTGTTGATCTTGATCCATTATGGATATTACCTCGATGTGTTGTTTTACATAAACCTACTTAGAAACCTTATAATCCTAGTCATCTAGCCAACGATGGCATGAACTCTCTGAGTTTTGTCACTTGTAGTATGACGAAGGAATGCTCGATTAAAGCAAACCGCTAACTATTCCTTAATAGACCGCGAGAGATGGCAACACGGGGACTCAATTGCGAGTTTCCGGAGAATTGTACTATCTCGTGTAGAAAGTGTGTCTCTCTATTGGCGGTATTTGTGTTGGGATACCTTGTTCGTGATGGACGAGTTTGGATGAACCTCGAGCTAAGTGAAGTCTTTACTTCCTTAGTGCTTGTTTGTTTCTTTTCTCCTTCACGAATAATGCCCATGTCGGCATTAATTGCGACCATTGTGAAGCTTTTAATGTTGAAAGGCACCTATCAGTGAAATAATGAGAGGTCGTTCTCTAGCCTGAACATAGACAGATAACTAACCAATTAGGTTGTTTGACTCGTGAATGTTGAAAACGGTCATGGTAGATTTGTCTATCGAGTAGACCATAATACGAAAACCAGCCTTACTAATCTTCGAGTCGAAACTACCTATCGGATAGACGCTAAGTTTCGTAGCAAGTCTGTCGTTCATCAAATGAAATGATAGCTTTTCGCAATTTTTCATGAGATGAACAACCATGCATCTAAGCTGAGAGCTTTGAGAGCCAAAGTATGATAGTAATGGTTGAGCTCTTGATTAGTGTCTTTACTCCATCATCACTCTTATCGAGACAAGCGTCGAGTTGGCTTTGAGTTAAATGGGATACAAGATTTTGCCGATCGGTGAAAAATCTTTACTCCATCATATTTCTTATCAAGAAGAAAGAGTTCTTTTAAGGGGTTAGACCAAAATGTGCTAAAAAGTACTTTACCTTATGGGAATCGGACAAGAGTATTTAACGAATGGTGCATTGGGTATGCATCGGACATGAGTGTTTTGATACGACCTTGGAATCATCTATATGGGTCTTATGCATCGATCAAGCAATGTCGGGACTTGAGAGTTGGCACGTGTTTGGTTGGGAGAAATATTTTTGGTATACCAAGGTTAGCGGACCTCTAACCTGAGGACACGTGTAGTATGCAAGAGTTGCTGCCTGTAAATGTTTACTACGGATTCGCTCATCTTGGTTGGACTGTTTAATGGAAGGAAGAAGTTGATGGTTTTTGGTGAGTCAAGGAGTCATTGACCTAAAAACTTTGACTTCTACATGACAAGACTTGGTTAACCTGTCCTAAGAACTTTGACTTCTACATGAGAAAATTTGGATACATTGACCTAGGAATTTTGATTTCTACATGAAAAGGTTAGATTGCCGTGGTCCAAATGATTCATATTTGCATCCTAACAGCCAGTGTTCCTACACCCGGTTGTGCCAATATTGAATTGGTGTGGACAAATTCCTATGTTTCCACCTCGGAGGAGAGTCACATGTTTTCCGTTTTGCGGAAAACTACGCTCTGCTTTTTAATGGTAAACATGATGGATTTTTGAAGCACCTTTCGATGTATTTGATGATGCGAATAGCAGATTCCCTCTCAAGTAACCCTCGAACTTTTTCAGTTGGGTAGTTGGTTGGTCATGTTGTATGACGACTTACCCGTTGGTATATAGTCTCGGGTTCTAGGTGAATGCTTATCATACTATTCTTTGTCATCTTCATACTTTAGATTGACATAGTAATGGTAGCATTACCTCAGAAGGGAAAACATGTTGGTTCCAAGCTATGCTTGAAGACACTCACTGGGGAGTGAGCATTGATTAACCAATAAGACAGAGCTGATAATAGATTGCCTTATTCATCCGGCATTTCATGCATAAGTTTTGAATCCACCATCTGCATCGAACGTTTGGTAATTTGCAACAAGGAGCGGATCGGTTGGTGTGATAAATTGGAGTCCATCGGGGTTACCTATGTTTGATATACCTCTTGCATGGGATATGACATCGAAACCGGCAAGTTACTCGGAGAAGTATTGGGTCTTAGGCATTGAGGACATGTAACTTAGAGCTGAGTCACTTGGCTATGACAAGCGATGAGATGAAGCTGGATAAATGTAATGACAGTTGTAAAGAATGACTCGTCGGTATGTGAGGTATCGTTTTTCGAAAATTAATCTACTTCCACCAAATCTCGGGACGAGATTTCTTTTAAGGGGGTTAGGCTGTAACATCCACGATGTTAATCATGCAATAACTCTGCAAAATCATGGGCATGATCATATCATTAGCATATAAACACCATCTTAACACGATTTGCTTGATGATTGTTGCACCTGGTTTGATTTAGGTCCTAAGTGTGATTAGTGGTTTGAATGAGAAGTGATAGCTAGGTTGTTTATCTCAAATCGGTCCTTAAACAAAGTTTATAGAGAAAAATATTTGGAGAAAACTTTGTGTTGGGACCATTTTATGAAAATGCTTTTTAGGTGTTCAAAAAGACCAAAAAACAGTTTAGGGTATTTTAAAAGTATTATTTTTATATGTGAAAATAGCCCAAATTTGTATCTTCAAAACTATGCCGAATTAGACAAAACTCCTTTTGGATGAAATATTCTACTCGTCGAATGGAGTAACTTTCATGTAGAAAGTTTTTGCAAATACGGGGTGGTTTAGGAGATATAGAGCTTTAATATTCGTGCAGCCTAATTAAAAATAAAAGAAAAACCCACGGGGTGGGACCCACCCGTCATAGGCCCCATCCACTCCTTCATCTTCTACCTCCGGACACGGTGTCCGCCGAGAGCTTCCGGCCGCCATGGGCGCCGCCGCAAAGCTTGCCGCTCGCGTAACCACCGCTCCACCATTTTCAATCCAAGCGCACCATCCTTTCGCGGTGACGCTCCACCTCCGCTCGTCCTATTCGCGCCACCTTGCTCAAGGTAGACGGGCCCGAATCGGGCGATCTTTGCTCTTGCCGCCGCGGAGCGGAGCTCCGACGAGCTCTTCGGCTCCGTCGCGAGCGCATCTCCCTCTCCCCTCCTTTCTTCGAGCGCACCGTCCGCTTTCACCTCGCGCCGCCCGTCCCGCTATTGATGGCGCCGCCTCGGCCTTGGTTGGCCGGGCGCAAACCTCGCGCCATCGCCACCTTGCCGAGCGCGCCCGGTCCATGGCCGTGCGCGCCGCCGCTCTTGCAAATCGAGGTGCATGCTTTTAGCCGCCCACCTTGCGGGCCATCGCTCCGCGATTCGGTGCGGATAGGCCGCCGGCCTTCCGACGCCCGCGCCGCCATCCACGTCTAGCCATCCGCCGCCGTCTCCCAAGCACCCTCGCTTGCACCTCTAGGATTTGGCTCGACGTGCACGCACCATCCCCGGAAAAGCCGCGCCGCCCCGCTCAGGCCGGCGGAGCACCCCCCTGCGATCGGGACCCGCGGGGTCCGCGCGGACGTCATCGCGATGGCGTCGGCAGGGACCCGCCTAGGGTACACCGGCTCGGGTGGACGTAGCACGATCCACCTCTCGGGTGCAGCTTTGGGGTACACTTAGCATTTAGGGTTCGGTTTTTAAAAGAGAAAGGGGTTTTTCCAGATTCCTACATAAATCTTGTAAAAATTCTACAGGGAGCTAGGAGTGTCCAAATTCAGTGATCTTGGTCTTGTTGTAATCCTTGTAAAGTGTAGTATCTGGGAAAAATATGATATGCCATGTTTGTGTAACTTTTCTGTATAGTATTATTTAAAGTTTGTCAATTGGTATAAATATGGTTTATCTTTGGTAAATGCATAGATAATTATAGGATGCTCGTAGAAAAATGTGGTTTTGGTTTTGTTGGTCTTGTGTTAAGGTTCTCTGTCTATGATAAAGATATCACATGCATGTTTAGTGTAATTTCATAGAGTTGTAGTACAAGTGCCTAGTATTGCCATGTTCTTGTAAAATTCATAAATAGGGTCTTTATAACTAGTCAAGGTTTAATTCTTTTTGTACTATTTATATGTCAGTAGGAAGTTATTGATGTGATTAACACATGAGTTTGCTATACTTCATAGTACAAACTATTTATTGGTCCCCCGAAATGTGCTGCCTTGTGATTATGTGTAGGCCAGTAGGGTTATCCAAATAGGATGAAACTTGGATGGTCCACTAGTTTTGCCTTGATTGTCTACTGTAATTTTTATAGAATTTTATGAGATGTGTAGCTAGGGGTTGCTGTTCAACCTCATAGTTGCTTAAATTGAAGTTGCTGGTATGATGCTATGCTTAACCCAATTCTAGATTGGTATTCTGGGAATCTTGTCAACATATGATAGGATTGAAATTGGTTGATTTATCTACTGTTCAAATTTGGTATGCATTGGATCAATAATCCATGAGTTATGGTTTTTCCTAACCTAGTTCTGTTGTTGACTATTTTAGTGGCAATATGGTTATGCTCAAGATGATTTGTTCAATTGCTGCTTTTCCAGAACCTAGTTCTGTTGTAGACTATTTTAAGTGTAGCTAACTTGAGAATCAGGTTTTGATGTCTCAAGATGATTTATGCACAATTTCATAAGCTTTCCAGAATGTCCTCAATCATGATCATAGGATTTATAGATCAGCAGTTATGATTTTATTACAGCAATGCCGATTGTATGCCATGATTGCATAGTTACTAGTCTTTGGCTTTATCGGCTTGTTTGCTAGTGATAAGTGTAGCTTTTGAATCAACTATTCATCTTTGAACACTTATCATCCTTGATCATGCATACACCTACAATCACCTACTCATACATATGCACATGCATCATTCCAGGATCATGAGTAGAACATTCATCGTGGAATCGAGGATCCAGAAGGACAAGTTGCGAACGGAGATCCGCACGAAAAGTGATCAAGCACCAGGACCCGACTTGGAATAGTCGAGTACCTGGGGCACTAACCTCGATCGTCTAAATAAGGCAAGCCCCGGAGCATCCCTCCTACGTTTGCAAATGATTTACTTTGCGTCCTTTTATTCCTTATGCTGCATTAAGTTTATAGGCGTTGCTTGAAAACGTAGTTGCATCAGACTACCTTGCCACCGAAAATATCCTACTTTTACGTACGGGATCGACTACATGCTTAGGCCTGCTATTAAACGGTAGAAGCCGAGTGATCGACCATCACTCGCGAGGTAGGTGTTACTACCCCTTGGGATTGAGATTGGTGAGATGTTGGATATGAACATAACCATGTGGCCATGATAAATCACCTCTAATATACTATGGCACACGAGCATCCTCGGATCATTTTGAACAAGGCCTCACATATAGCCGGATGGCCGAGTGCCTACCGCGAAGCCAAGAATCTACTTGGGCCGGGTTTCAACTTCCGTGTATCCATGCCGGCGATGGGGGTGGTAGTAAACAAGGTGCCCGTTGTAAGTCCATAAGATGGGAGGTGCGTTCCATGTCTATGAGTTCGCGAGTGTTCCATGTCTATGAGTTCACTCGGCCTCGGCATCGGAGTTTCCTTGGTCATGGTGGTGAGTTGTTGATCCCGCGTCTTTTCCCGAGTAGATCATGGTGATCTAATCGACTCCGACGGGAGTTCGTGTGGTTTGTGTGAGGAATATCCGCCAGCTGGTTTGCAATCGATTATAATCGCCATCGGTCCTGGATAGTGACTAACTTGAGTGAGCAGTTACGGTGCCGCAAATAAGATTTGAAATGCGAGTTGGTTATGTTCACTCATGATGGTTTAATGAATACTCAATCAATGCGGTATGATATAATGTTGATTGCTTCTACCTTAAAATGATGAAGTAGTATGCAAAAGTGCTAATGTAGTAATGGCGGGATCCAACTTAATTGGATAAGCTAGAGAGTCCTTTTGTCACTAAGTGAATACTAATAAGCTCATCTTTTGGCAAACAAAGGAGTCGGCTAACCCACTATAAAGCCTGGCATCCACCAAAGAGTCTTTATTTTCTTTTAGTCGGGTAAGTCTTGCTGAGTACAATGTACTCAGGGTGCAATTCCCAATGTTGTTGTTGTAGGTTGGAGAATTACTACCGTGGTGACACGGTGGACTTATATCCCACTACGGGAGGACTAGACTTGGGGCAAAGTCAACTCTTATACCTCTTCTACCTCGCCGTTGATGGAGTCGACCCCGGCCGGCACTCGAATTTAAAAGTATAGGTGTGAGTGTATTATCAAAAGAGGTTTTCTTCCGCTTTTATTTATGATTTGGGTAGTAATAATCCTATGTGTGAAATGTAATTAAACAGGTGAATGGGAACTCGTTGAACTTTGGATTCGGGTTTGTTGTAGAGTTGTTTGAAATCCTTCGAGATTTCACGGACTACCGGGCTGGTTTGGTTGCTAAGTACTAATT
The DNA here is from genome assembly GCA_018135685.1 of Themeda triandra. NCBI lineage: Eukaryota > Viridiplantae > Streptophyta > Magnoliopsida > Poales > Poaceae > Themeda > Themeda triandra. The sequence goes on along the minus strand of JAENPR010001215.1, from coordinate 171,314 downwards.
GAGTTGCCACGTCAGCTTGATTAGTGCTTCGTAATTAAATTAGTTGGTCGGTTCTGTTACAGGGCGCGCGGACGCGCTCTGCCACGGCCACCGCGACGGCGCGCGCTGGCGAGCTCGCTGGCTATCGCCGGCGGCGACGGTCGCCGTCCCACCTCCCGTCGCCTTCCGGTGCACGCCTGCGTGCCTGGGCCACGCCGCCGGCTCCGCCCGGGCCCCGCCATCGCGGGCGCGCGGGACGCGTCGCCCACGACCGTGGACGCGCGGGCGAGCTCGGCCGCCAATGCGACGGCGCTGGCGAAGCTCGCTATCGCCGGGGCGACGCGGTCGCCGGCCCACCTCCTCGCTCGCTCGGGCACGCCTTCGGGTGCCCGCCGCCGGAGCCCGCCCGGGCCCCGGCCACCGCAACGGAGCGGGCGAGCTCGGCCCCGGCCAATGCGACGGCGTGGGCGCGCGGCGAGCTCGGCCCGGCCAATGCGACGGCGCAGCGAGCTGCCCCGCCCGACCAACGTGTGCGGAGTGGAGGCCGCGCCCTTGCGTCCCCGCTGCCGCGCAAACCCGCCCCCGTCGCGCCGCCGCGGGCTCTTCCATGGCCTGTGGCGCGCTAGAAGCAGGGGATGGGAATGGATCGAGGAAAGAGAAGAGGGAGGAGTTAGCTGCGAGAAAGAAAAATAGATAGGGCCTTTTTTGAAAAAATAGCCCCTGACGTGGCATATTTTGGACCTGTATATACATCGTCAATAGATCATGTATCCAGATAGTCGGTTTAATAGTTCGAGATCTAAAGTGGGAATAGCCTAATTGCCAGCATCTCGAGTGCATTTTACTCTAAAACATCACCAATAGTGACACGTAACTACTCTCCTCCCTGTTTTGGGAAATTCAATCGCAGAGAGATAAGCTCAGGCTCTGAGCATGTGACATTCATCGAGTGTGTGACCACCAAAATGGGCTACAGCACCGGAAAACTTGGTGTGTGTGTGTGTGTGTGTGTGTGTGTGTGTGTGTGTGTGTGTGTATATATATATATATATATATATATATATATATATATATATACACTAATAATAAAAGCCTACGTAGATACCACACACACACACACTAATAATAAAAGCCTACGTAGATACCTATACTCAGCTTACATGGTTTCTTAAGTATGATATTCCTAGTTACAGGCCATTTTGATACAACAAAAGTAGTCCATGCTATGTTCTTCATCATTCTGTCCACCCCCTTGTCCTTTCTTCTTACTTCAACTTGTCCACCTCCTTGTCCCAGTTCAGACCAAACATCTGCCGCCCAAAAGGTACTATCAGATTGTACCGGAAAACCTGCAATTCAACATCAAAATAGAACTACTTATCATCACATTTTGGTGACTCCACTAAAGAGAAGAGTCATGTGAGCTGGTTCAAGTAATACCTTATCATTTATCTGCCGAATTTGCTCCTGGAGAACCCTGCAGTTATTATTCCAGTTAGAATCATCATCTTCAGAGCGGTTTGCCCATGCCTTCCTTAATGCCTCACCCTCCAGCGCACGATCATGCCACGGATTTCCTTATTCAGCTCAACCCATTCAGGTGCACAACCATTCTTTGAAAGTATCCTGTAAAGGGTGTCCTCGGCAGGATCGGCATGAGGATTTGAAGTGAGGTTTAGGGGTTTGCCCTTCCCTGGTAGATTTTCAAAGTGCCCTTCCTCCATTGAATGCCATATTCTTTTTTTGTTCAACGACATTTACAATGTCAGTTTCAGACCTGAACAATGGCAAACAAGCTATTATGGGCAAACAAAATGTTTAGACAAGTAATGCACGACTGACAGAACTTGGATGTACAATGAGATACCAACCTGAATATTTATCCAGTCTTAAATTTTTTTTAAAAAGTATTGGCAATTTGGCATGAGCATCAACAAAGTGCTGACATCAAGGAAGATATCGGAATGCAAAGACCCAACCTGCCAGCATTCATGTTCGTGATGCATTGTGTACTCTTATGAAACCAAGAATAACTAAAAGCCCGCCCCCTCCCCCCGCGTTCGTGATGGCGCGCCGGCGGCGACTCCCACAAGGGGCCCCGTCGCACTCGACGCCTCCTCCAACCCACCCCCACCCCCCCCGTTCAAGCTCCCTCCTCCACCTTCTTCCCCGGCGACGCCGGTGACCCGGGGGCCGACCGGATCCGTGCCCCTGTGGGCCGGATCTGGAGGCTGGGGCTGCATCCCCGCCCCCATCCCCCCTCATCCGGCGACTGGCAGGGCCGGTCGGCGTCCATTGCGCCCCGTCTCCCGCTCCGCTCCTGGGCCAAGCGGGCGGCGCCCGGCCTCCGGGCCGCGGGGTGGCGTCCCGCCGGGTTGGGCGGTGTGCCGTTGTGCCGCCGGGCCGGGCGCCCGCGCCTCGGCACCCCGCCCGCCATGGCGGGGGTGGTGCCGCCTTGCCGGCCCCGCTCGCGCCCTTGCACCGCTCTCGGTTTGGGGGGTGGGCTGGTGGCCGCCCGCGCGTCATGGTGCCGGCAACCCTCCGGCGACGGGTCCGGCGGCCGTGACAGGATGCATGGAGCCCTAGGCGAAAGCTTAGCCTCGACGCTGGTCGGGCGGACGACGGTGACGCCTTGGCGCCACATCCTTCCCGAGGCGTTGTCTTCGACTCCCATGCTCCCCGTCACCGGCAACCGGATTCTGGGGCGAAGGCCCCGCCTTAGCTTCTAAGCGCCGCTGACGGTGGCGTCCCTCGCGTCACCTCCTTCGTGAAGGCGTTGCCGAAGAATCTCCTACCCGCCGCCTCCTCCCACGCTGTCACTCTAGTCGCCGTGCTGAACCTTTTTGTGCTTCATTTTACTCTCGCTAGGTATGTCTAGTTGGTGTTTGTGGTAATCGTAGTCATTGCAGAACATCCTCCTCGCCCGTGGTCCCGGGCTTTGGCCCTAAGTGACTCGGAGGAAGCCGTGCGCTTTTGCCACCGAGATGCGTCTCCGTGCAGGGTTACCGCCGAGGTCGCCGAGGCGGATGGATGCTTGGCCGTCGGTGTTGCGCTTTGCCACCGAGGACGCTGTCTCCGGCAATGTTGGCCGTTGACGTGCGCCGAGGAGTGGGGACGGATGCATGGCCGTCGGGGCTCGGCGCTTGCTTTGCCACCGTGGTGCGCGTTTGCCACCGAGGAGGGTGGCCCCGGCAGTTGTCCGTTGAGGTCGCTGAGGTGGAGACGGATGCTTGGCCGCTCGAGTTCGGGCGATGCTTTGCCGCCGTGTCTTGTTGTTTCCGTCTACGGCTCCTTTCACTACCGGCTACCTAGGTGTTGAGGTTTATTTTTGTATTAGGTTCAGTTCTTGGGGTTGTTAGGTGGAGGGTACCCCTCTCCATGTTCTTGCTTTGTGTTTTTGTGTTAGGGCTTCGTTGGTAATCCTAGGATTACTCGCGAACCTCGTTGTAACTCGGCCCTTCTTTGGCCTTTCTTAATGAAATACGGGTGAAGTCCCGATCTCGAAAAAAAAAAGAATAACTAAAAGCAACTAGCCAGCCGCGTGCCAACTAAGCTCAGGACACAATGTATTACATTGATTTTATTTACAGCACAACAGCAGGAATGCATAATGGGAGCTTGGACCATGGTAAAGAGAAAGAAAGGAACAACATGGTAGTATCTGAAGGTTTTGCTCAGATGCCTTGCCTGGTTCCAGCTGATCACAATTCACAAATAAGGCATCCTATAAACATTAATAGTTATAAGTTTAGGGTGACGTTTGAACACTGAAGCAAGTTCATTTCTTGGCTGACACCATTGAGATCTAATTATGTATCTATTGAGGACACCATTGAGGATTTTGTTACAGTGGGCATTATTAACAGTGGCAAGAGGGTCGTAATCAACTAATCATTATTTCATACTACCTCAAGGACAAGAAGGTTTCAAAATTTCAAACAAACATAATGTCCAAAGCAGTGAGTACCAATTTACTCACATCACCAGGGGCAGACCTAGCGCAACGGCCGCCCAGGTAGCCATCTGTATTAACCCCATTAGCCCCACTGCTTAGGTCTCAGCCATGGCTGATCCTGCTATCTGAAGGAGCGACAAACAAGCTAGAAGAGGTTGAAGACGAGCGACCTTGAAATTCCCCATTTGCCTGACATCAGCATAGCCTCTGTTTAATTTTTGGGCTCACTAAACGAGTAAACTAGAGGCCCAGACTCCCAGAAACGGGCCTGGCTGATGCTGCACCAATGCCTGTAGTTGACTAAATGTTATCTTTAGTTTGCCACTCGATAATGTTGGGGGCTCCAAGCCCAGCGGCGTGCGTCGCCAACACAAGACAACGGTGACCTGGAGGCTCACGAAAGTGAATGCGCAAGATAAGGCTGCAACTTGCCTCCTGCGGCCACGGAGCAAGGGGAAGAGCAAGCAGCAGCAGGATTGGAGGGATGACCCAAGGTCGCTTGTACCTTGTGCCGGCAGCCAAGGATGGAGCAGTAATGATGGCCCAAGCCCCAAGGTTGCGGTGACCCTCTTATCTTGGCATGAAGAAGACAAAAGCTAGAGGTAAAATGGTCCAATTTCAATTGCAATTGTTTGCTTACATGAGTATGAATTATTTTTATTATTTTTTAGTTTGTTGTCTATCTCCCGCCCAATATTTTGAGGCTGGGTCTGCCACTGTTAGCACCCCAGATATACCTTAAAACAAAGGGACACCATTCGTCATTCGATGTAGTAGTTTTACAGAATTCACATACAGTGTGACCAGAAAAAAAAAAATTGTGGTGCCAGGTACCCAAACATATGGATGGTTGATGGGGTCTTATGTGCAAGAACAGATGATAGGGTTAATCACTTAATCTAGAAATGGGCATTTGAGTTGACACAAGAAACAAGTGTCAGCGTGAGCCAAAATTTGACAAAATGTAATTATATCTTGAAGCTGCAATGGGAAACCTAAACAAAAGAAAATATCAATCTAGGCAAGTAGAAACAAGATATCAAATCTTTTAATACTACGTAATAGTTCTGAATTCTGATGAGGATATTGAGTTAACTGTACTATCAATTTCGCGTCTGGAATGGTAGCATAAGGGAAATCATCCTACTTTTTTCACTCCTATAGTAGGGATTCAGAGCTCCTGACATGTATATCAGTTTAGACATACTTTTTGTGAAAATTAGCCTGCAAAATTGTGCATGCGTTGGCATGGTGGCTATTCTTCCGTGTAACATTTTGTGAAATAGATTGCACACAATTAGCAAACCGTACTATGAACGACTATTCTTGCAGCGTACAACATGTTGAATCTAGATTTGATTACCACTGCACAGCACAACGAGTAAATAAAAGCTACGGTTTTTCCTGCGAACGACATGGAGGAGGGATCTGGCACCGAGACACCGACCTTACCGCGTTGCCGCGCCCGCGGAGCTCGGGAGGGAGCTTGCGCTCGTTGACGGCGTCCATGACGGCGGCGAGGCGGTGGTGCCCGGACCCGGACGGCGCCTTCTTCTTCCTGCTGCTGCTGCTGTTGTCGGGGGACGTCGACGAGGCGGAAGGGGCGGCCGGGTCGGCGCCGGCCCACGAGGCCGACCAGAAGGCGCGGCGGGCCGCGGGCGGGCACGAGCGTGAGGAGGCGGCGGGCTGCTGCACTCGGCACCGCCATTGGAGGCCCCTCTGCCCCGGGCGGCGATCGCCGTGAACAGGCCCCCGCCGTGGCTGCGCGGCTTCCACCGTTCCACGACACCACCACACGGGTCCGAGTCGGCTGGAGGAGTTGGAGCCTTGGTGGGCTGTAAACGGGCCATGGGCTTCCAGTGGGTTTGCGCCTCTCGCTTAATGGGCTGAAACCTCCGTGGGTACTTGTATGGGCTCTGGCAAGGCCTTCTTAGCAACTGGGCCTCGAAGCCTAGTTAGATGGCTTGCAGAGTTTGCATGGCCGCCTCTGCTCTGTCCGGCAGCTGAGCGATTCTTCCGGCGGGCGAGGTGCAGCTGGTGCTGTGGTGCATGGCGATGGATGGCAGCGAGGCGACCCAAGAATTTCTCCCCGGCATGTCCTCTCCTTCATCAGAAATTGGGGAGCCCTTCTCGCTATATATGCACGCGCAGACGTCGAGGTCGAGGGTCGAGGGGTACGCCGGTAGCTCGGAGCGTCGTCGGAGAGCGAAACCGCCGCCTGACCGCAACAAGCCGACAAGAGCGAGTGCCGGGCCGGGAGACCGGAGACGTACACAGACGACCGATCCATCAGAGGCGGTTCGATAATGGCGGAGACTGCGGACATGGAGCGGATCTTCAAGCGGTTCGACACCAACGGCGACGGCAAGATCTCGCTGTCGGAGCTGACCGACGCGCTGCGGCAGCTGGGGTCCACCTCCGCCGACGAGGTGCAGCGCATGATGGCCGAGATCGACACCGACGGTGACGGCTGCATCGACTTCAACGAGTTCATCACCTTCTGCAACGCCAACCCGGGGCTCATGAAGGACGTCGCCAAGGTCTTCTGATCAGCATCACATCATCATCATCCATCCATATATACGATATAATACCATCGAGATCCAAGATCCTGATTATATATATTCATATCTATCTACGTACCATTCTCCAGCTTCATCAACTTTTATATCATTTCAGTTGGCCTGCCTCACCGGTCTTATAAGCACTAGCTAGGACTAGGATTTTCGTTTTTTATTTTATTTTTTTTCTTGTCTTCCAATCCAATATATGTGGAGTTCGTTTTATTTTTATTTTATTTTTGTTTTTGCCTGGATCTGATAAGAATACCTGAGCAGGCCAGGCCAGCTTTCTATGTAATTCATTCATTGACTGGACTATTGGATGATGCATCTCCTTAATTCATAAAACAAAGTACTATGCGTTTTAATGGAAACTGAGTGATTCTTTCAGAATCAATTTGTTACTTGTTTTCATACATAACGAGGAAATTTGATATTTTTAGATGAAAAGAATCAGTTTATTGTTGATCACACGTTTCAAACACTAATGGTGTCACTGCTCTTCGAGACTAAATGTAGTTATATGATTAATGGGCCGGCCTTCGTAATGCCCAAAAGCCTTTCCATGGCGACATCTATTCGTGCCAACTCCATCAACTCGTGATACTTTACTACAAAAGTAAAAATAAAACCAACTCGTGCGCTGCGATTCAGTCTATAAAAAGTAAATCTCAACATTAGCTTAAAAAAGTCTCAACACAAATTTAAAAAATGTTAAAAAACTAGTAGTGTGCCCGTGTGTTGTTATGGAAAAACATTTTTACTAAAACACACAGATCGCATGGTAAGATAACGCTGGAGCCGCGGCACGCCAGAGTGAGAACAACGATCCACCGCACCGGCTTTGCTACTCTGCCTACACTACACTGACTCGTCACACGCACCGCCAACCTAGCCATCCCCAGCACATGGTGATCCCCACGACGTTCGTTGGTGGTATGCGCTTGCCATGGCTAACCTCGTGGTCTCGACCTAAGATCCCCAAGGCCCAGCCTTTTCTTTGTCACGGTACACACCGCGCGCGCACGAGTAAGGGCCTTGCCGAGTCCACAAACGTTCGGGAATGTCGATGCTAGTGAACCGCCCCAAACGCTCACCATTGCCAAGCACCATGTAAGGCGAGATGGCGACTAGAGGTGAATAGTCTTTTTAAAACTAATTGCTCCGTACTAACCGATATAAGTACGAAATAAAATCTATCGGCTCAAAACAAGACTTCACCCCTCTAACTATCATTCTAGATGCTTGGCCTTGTAAAAGATCCTAAACAAGCAAGCAAGGTGTCGATCTAGCTATTACACAATAAACAATCTAGCTTGCAAGGTCACACAAACCTAAGCAACTAGTGCTTTGGCAAGCGGGTGTCTTACCTACACAATTTAATGAAGAAAGACAAAGCTCAACCTTAAACTCACTAGATGCTGAGACAAGACTACACAAGCGAACCCAAGAGCTCACTCTTCTTTAACTATACAAGCTAAGCAAGACAACTTACTCTACTTCTACGGCACAGTTAGAAGGTGAGTTAGCAACTTACACAAGCTAACTAATCACTTAGGAGCAACTACACAAGCTATTTATGAAAATAAAGAATGTAAATACAAGGCTTGTGAAAGGGATTGCAAACCACCGCTGAAGTGTGGACCTGAAGCATGACTCAGCAATTTTACTGGTTCACTTGCTGCCCCCAAGCTACGTCTTGTTGTGTCGACCAACACCTTCGGTGGTCCCTCCGGTCTTTCACCTAGATGGTTCTCGGTGTGACCCTCAAGTCACTTGCCCCTCCAAGGCCCACGCCCGGCAAGGCACCGCAAGACACCACTCTCAAGTGAGCACCAAGACACCGAGCGTAACCCACACACACAATTGTGGTAACTCAATGACACGCGCGCAACCCGATAAGAGCACTCTTCGTGATCCCACGAGGTGAGCACCGAACCTCTCACAATCTCTTCTTCGTGCTCCGTATCTCCACGCTTGCTACCACGGAGTCTCTTGGCACCAAGCCGTCTAGGAAGTGGCAACCTCCAAGAGTAAGCAACTCTCCCGCTTAAAATACAACCTTGACGCTAGTGCTTGCGATGCAATCTCACAAAGCACTCGCACTAGAATCGCTCTTCTCACTATTGGATGGTCACTACCAAGCATATGTGAGTTAGAGGGCTCTCCTAAACACTCTTACTAGGTGGACACCAAGTCCCCAAGGTGCTAAGCCATGGCCGGCCACACCTTCTATTTATAGCCACATCCACAAATAGAGCCGTTACACTTCAAAATCTGTCCGTTATATGCCTACCTTAACTTCTCGGGTCCGTTCAAATATGACCCGTTCACGGTCAGTCCACGACACCAACCGGAACTTCTATCACGACCCAACTTCCGGGTCCATCCGGGCTTCCGGCGAAAGTCCCGAACCATTCTCTTCGCACGCGCATGCTCCTAAACTTCCGTGGCGAAACTAACCGCAAGTATCTGACTTACATTTATGACTTTAGCTGGAACTTCCGCCGTAGGCCTGAACTTCCGCTGGTCGAGAACTACCCCGTACTAAACGGGCATATCTCTGCTCCGAACTCCGTTTTCAATGATCTTGGACTCTATGGAAAAAGCTTATTAAGAGGACTATGCAACTATCATGCCCTCTTGATCCAAATAACTAAGGATCAAAGTAGTTTACATTACTAGGGTAGTTTGTGGTTCAAGAGCCTTAACTTCAGGAAGCATCTTGGCAAACTTTTTGCAAAGTAGAATTGCCTTGTGGTTCGTTGAGAGCCTTAAGCATGTAACGCTATCTCGGCCTTTTGGTTGTTTGTGTTTTTTGGGTACTCCCACTAGAATTGTTGGATAGGAGTCTTGCAACACTTTAACGTGCTAAGCAAAATTTACATTCTCAAAATTGTCTTACTAACGGGATTTTGCTTAAACGGTTTGTAGAAATTTTGTCAGCACCACTCCCTCTAGCCATCGACCTGACACCACCACCGCAGACTCTAAAAGTCCCCACGACAAGTTCCCGCTCGAAGGACTTGTGCTACACGTAACCACACCCGAACAAAAGATCCTAAGTTGCCAAGTCGCATTCACAACGTTGGGATGGCCGTGTGCCATGCTGTCGTCATGTCGGTGATGTTTCCGACGACCACGACCACCTCGTGCGACGAGGAGGGGTCGCGCATGTCATACGTGACCTGCGCACCTTGCTGCGTAGATGGTTAGCCCGAGAACATAGCCTAGCCCGACATCACCGTTTCCCTTAACCTCTTATCTTAGTAGACATTCAGCCAAGAGCCCTCACTTGTTTCAAAGCTTAAACCACCTAAACAATAGACACTATCTCCCTAAGATTACGCGCTCATCATCCTCTATTTGCATCCTCTATACATTCTCGGTTATCCAAGATTCTCTCCTCTCGTACATGTTTCTTCCGCAACCATCATTCTCTATATCTCATACATACCAACTACCAACAACGACCCCACTTGTCATTCTCTATAAATTTTATCTAAATATATCGGACGTACCTCCGCTACTTGCTAGGCTACTGCTCAACGCTTGGCACTCGGCAGCTTACTAGTCACAAACACCGGCTCACAAGTCACTAGTCATAATAGTAAAGACATAACATCTCTTGTCTTTTGTAGAAACAAATGAAAATAGCCATGCATTTACAATTTTTATAAGAACATCAAAGTTTGAATCTAAGAGACCTTTGGCAAACCCTTTTCAAAATAGTTTTTTCTTTTGGGATCACCCTTGTCGGTTGAAAAGTCGAAAATTCGCATTGTTCATATAAGAGTTTGTTCTTATAAGAGTCCTACGGAAACCACTTTTTATTTATATTGAGAGCTAAGAACTTAAAAAAGATCATTTTTCACTTTGTTAGTCTTTATTTGTTATAATGTCCAATAGATCCACACTCTACTCCACTACTATATTTTTTTCAAAATCGAGTTCAAATGGTGCATTTGTGGTCACTTGGGAGAGCGACAATGATGATGAAGATGAAGATTCATCCAACAAGGCTCTTGCTTCAATCGCCATCAACAAGAAGTCTTCACTATTTTCTTCATCACCTTCATGCTTCGTGGCCAAGGAAACCAAGGTACTATATGATGATAGTGATGATGATAGTGAGATGGAATACTCTCACAATAGTGATAATGATGATGATGATGAACCTTCTAAGGATCAACTATATGACTTGATGCAACAAACTAGAGACATAGCTATTGCCAAGGAAAAAGAGTGCAAGAAGCTTTCAATGAAAGTAGCAATACTTGAGAAAGCCCTAGGTGAGCTTAAAACCACTCACGAGTGTCTAGTGGAAGACCATGAGAAACTTGGTGATTGTTGGCGGTCCTTAACTCCAATTTTTACTCGCCAATTATAGATCATTTTGGGAGGAATAAATATTTTATTGCGCATAAATCTTTACTATTGACCTAGTTCCACTTGTACATGGAGAAAATATTGTTTTGCAGAAAATACACCAAGTGCAGGAATTTTCGGAATAAAAAGGCGCTTTTCGAGAAGGTGTAAAACGAGCTAGAGAGCAAGTAAGCCATCTGGAGGCCAAATGGGCCAGAAGCACCAGCACCAGCGTAGCCCAGGAGGTGGCACGGGCCCACCGACCAAAGTCGGTCAGGGGGCGGCTCCACCCAGGCGCGAGCGCGCTGGGTGCGCGCCCGGGCCGGGCGCGTGGCTCGGCCAAAGGCGGTTTGCCACCTTCCATCGAGGGCATGACGGTTCCGCTGGAGCTTCTGACCATACTACCCCCGAACCGCCTCCAGCGCCCTATAAATGAGGAGGAGAGGCCCCCCATCAACACACACACCATTTGGAGCTCTCTCTACACCTCTCACTTGTTGTTTTAGCATTAGTAGTAGTCATTTGGAGCTAGGCAAAGTTACTTAGAGAGCTTGTCTCCAGGAGGAAAAGCTAGATTCTTGGTACAAATCTATGGAGCGTTCTTCCTGAGTCAAGTTCTTATTACATTTATATAGTCTTGCATATGAACTAGAGTATAGTCTAGTACATGATATATTCGATGATCAAGAACTAGGCCATAGTTCTTATGAGAGTTGTTCATCGTGTTCTACATTGTTCTTCATCGTTCATGTGTTTTACTTGTTTAGATTAGATTGTAGAGAAGGAATAGCGGTTCGATGTGCCTTCGGGCTTGCCTATGTCCTAGCTCGTCCATCCGTAGGGTGGGAGTCCTGGGGGGATGTAGGTAGCTCCTTAGTATGCGGGCGTGGTGTTCGGATGTGAGGGAACCTTCGGATATGTCGGCATGCCATGGTTGAGGTGGTAGGCGGCAGGTGGTGACAGCCCTGTCCGTCCCTTGTAATCCCCCACATTAGCATGTTGAGTAGGAGTTCGTAAATGCCACCATCGACTGGCAGACCAGTTGCCGCGGTCTCCCCATATTCCTAGTCTATAGTCGACTCTTGACTTGTATAACATGTGGAATTAGCTATTCTAGCATTGACCATATAGGACCTGCCTGCTCCGCATAGATTATTCTTTATTCTTTATTTTACCGTTATTCCTTTGAGATTGCTCTGAGTGTGTGTCCACTATCCAAACTACCGTATGCTTACCCCTGTATAGCACATTTGTCGGTTTCTCCTCATGCTAGATATTATATTCATACTCATGCTAGATTACTTAACTACCCATGCCTTCCTTTGGGAAATTATAAATAACAATACCCCGAATACTTCCGTGTGAAATGCCGCAACGATAGATTCGTGCGCTTATGGGATATTATTCTAATAGGATGTGATCTATCTCTTGGTGACTCTCGCATAGTTGCTAGAACCTGTTTCTAGTAATTGTGTCGAGAAATGCCAACGAGCATTTCTAGCGCCGTTGCTGGGGATGGGCTTTATGTCCGCTTTTTGGTGATTGCGCTAAGAAATGCCAACAAGCATTTTTGGCGCCGTTCTGATGGAGCTAAAACCTCCATACTTGGTAGCGACGCTAAGAAATGTCAACAAGCATTTGGCGCCGTTGCCGGGGATGGGCTTTATGTCTGTTTTTGGTGATTGCACTAAGAAATGCCAACAGGCATTTCTAGTGCCGTTGCCGGGGATGGGCTTCATGTCTGTTTTTGGTGATTGCGCTAAGAAATGCCAACAAGCATTTTTGGCGCCGTTGCCGGGGATGGAGTTAAAACCTTCATACTTGGTAGCGACACTAAGAAATGTCAACAAGCATTTCTAGCGTTGTTGCCGGGGAAGGCATGGAAGTTAAGCATCTAGCAGCATGGATACGCATATAATAGAAAATGAGAAACGACAAATGTCTATGCAGGCTAACTTTTATGTTTTCTCCTGTTGTGGATGAAAATAGGATAGTGCATGTCTGGTTTCTCCCTGCCGGAAAACTTCATTTCAAATCCGGAGGCACTCCTAAGGAGGAACAGGACTCGTGCCTCTTCCTCTTCACGCTACTCGCCGACGCCGAACCGCCACCATCGCACCTACCACACCACACTCCATGGCCAAGTCCCTGCGCGAGTTCTCTGTCCCCAATGTTGCCAATGTGCCCACTGGGCCCGCTATCAACTTGGGAGACAAGAACTTCGAGCTTAGGACTGGGCTCATTACCATGGTGCGAGCAAGTTCATTCCGTGGACTGCCAAGTGAGGATGCCAACGCCCATCTTCGCCGATTCTTGGAGATCTGCGACACCGTCGTCATCAAAGATGTCGCACCGATGCAATCGGAGCTCGGCTCTTCCCTTTCTCCCTTGTGGGAAAGGCGAAGACCTGGTTCTACAAGGACAAGGCCGTCAAGTTGACACATGGAGCAAGTGCTCCACCACATTCCTCGCTAAATTCTTCCCCATGGGCAAAACCAATGCCCTACGGGGAGAATCGCCAACTTCCGGCGAGACCGCTGGAACCCATCCCCGAGGCATGGGAGAAGCTCCGGGAGTACATCCAGGAATGCCCTCACCATGGGATGGAAAGTTGGCTGGTGCTCCATAACTTCTACAACGGGTTAACACCCATGTCGGAGGGGCACCTGGACGCCGCCGCTGGCGGCGCCTTTCTATCATTGACTGTTGATAGTGCCACGACACTAATCAACAAAATGGTGGAAAACCAAGCTTGGGGGAGGACCGCGCCCCCACTAAAGGACAAAAAGGTATGCATACTGTGAAGGAGGCGGATATGCTTGCCGCAAAAATAGACCTACTCCTGAAGAAGATTGACGGTGGTGCCATCAATGATGCATCCGGCACCATCAACGCCATGGACGCTCGCATGACGTGCGAGGTCTCGTAGTGAAGCTGACACTCGGGGAATGATCGCCCGAGACCCGTGAAGAGGCCGCCTACCTTAACAATGGGTTTCACCGAACAAGGAGGAGGAAATGGCCGGAACAACCGGTCCGTCCTCCATTCCAAGGTAATTCGAATTACGCCTCCGGGTTTAATTCGAATCAGCCTTCATTGAAGGATCTGGTTTACGGCCAAGCCAAGGTCAACGAAAATCTCACCAAAAAGATGACGCAAAATGATAAGATCTTGGAGAATATGAATAACTAGATAGAGGATCTATCATCCGCTGTCAAGAATCAGTTGAGCTTCAACAAGATGATAGAGACCCAGCTCGCCCAGATTGCCGCAGCGATCCCAACAAACACTGACACGAGCAGGATCCCAGGGCAACCCGAGGTCCCGCCCGAGTCAGTGAACATGATCGCAACAGGGTTTGGTCACCCCTATTAAACGAAGCAAGCTTGGGGGAGGAATAAGAGCACCGACAAAGCAGGTAGGTAAGTATTTTTCGGCTACTCAAAAAAATATTTTTATATATATATGAGAAATATGCCCCAGAAGAAAAGAAAAGAAAAAAAGAGAGTAGAACTTCTTCTCTCGAAAAGAAGAAGAAGAAGAAGTTTTATTTTGAATAAAAAATATTTTCAAAACCGCCGGGGCAGAAGCACCAATGGCTAGCGCCAAGGGCTAGCTGTTGGCGCCCAATGGCCAAAGAGGAACAGCAGCGGAGCCCACCTGGGCACGTGCGCGCCCGAGGTGCGCTCGCGCCAGTCCTGCGGCCTCGGGAGCCGTGCCGGCGGCCTACGGCTCCTAGCCATTGCCCCCTCCTTCCCCCGCTGGTGCTTCGCCTATAAAAGGAAGGGGGTGGCCGGGAGCTCAAACCACCTCCCATTCTCACACCTCTCACTCTCTTCCGCCCCCACTTCCTATGCCACAAGCTTCCACTAGCAACTTTTGAGCAAGAGCACAAGTGATAGAGCTAGTCTCGGGTGTGGAAAATCAACTTCCACTAGTTCCTTCGCACCCGAGAACTAGCCACCTGAGTAGTCCTCCATGAGCGACTACAGTTCGTGGGGGTACGGTGAGGGCTCAAGCTCTCACTATGGGGCCCCCTACGAGCCCGAAGTGCCCGAGGAGGGAGCAACACCTGCGACCCCCGAGCCCGAAGGAGTCTATGAGGTCGATGCCCCGCACCTCGACTTGGAGGGTCCGCAGGAGCTGCAGAGGTACCACCGCCTCAAGGATCGGCTGTTCAACCACACGACGATCTACGATGCCAACCTCGTCGAGAAAATAGGTATGACCACCGACTTTGAAACCATTTGGAGGGCTGTTGGTTGGGAAAACATCGAGCCATCGATGAGCAAGGTTCGCGTCTCTTGACTATCCAGTTTCTTTGCACACTTGATTATAATGATGAGCATATTTACTTCCGTTTGTTTGGCATGAACTATCATCTTACCTGGAGGGAACTTGCTCATCATCTAGGCTTCCATTTTAAGTGTGCACTTAAGATAGATGCAGCCATTCCTGGTTTTGATCGCAATTCTTTTTGGGAGAGGATTTCGGGTAGGGTTGAAGTTGGACCTTTCAAACCCCTGAACACATAGATCCAGCACCCTACCCTTAGACTCATGCATCATTGGATCTCGATGACCCTGTTTCCTGCAGGCAAAATTAGATGGGTGCATTCCATAGAGCTTAAGCTTCTCTATGCCATGGTTCATAAATTCAAGGTCGCTCCTATGAAGGAGATGTGCCTTCATTGGCTAGATATGGTTAAGAAGTATTATGCTATTGATTGCACCTCTCTCGTTACTCGCATTGCCAATGCCATCGGAGCACTAGACGGGAACTATGTTGAGTTTATTCCTCTTGAGCGCCCGATTTCTGACCTACGTGTCCTAAACCATGGGCATACCCTGAAGGCTGATGGAAAGAACCATATCTGCCTTTTCTTCCCCGGTTATATAAATAAGATTCGGTTACCTAACCCGAATCTTTATTTATATAACTGTGATGAGCTCACCTTTGATTTGAAAACTGCAGAAGAAACACGCAGGGAAGAGCTCGAACCGAGAGCCACCAGAGGAGAGGCTGAGGCCCATGCACAGCCTGACGCTCCTGCACAGCCTCCCCAGCAGTATGGCTATGCAGGATGGGAGGCCTACCAGGGCTACCCAGGCTACTCGGGATGGGAGCAGTACCCACAGCCGGCACAGACCGCTGAGAGGGCATGGTCCGAGGCAGGGACCGACGAGTGGGAGCGACAGAGGCAGTACACTGTTGACTCACCACCACAGAAGCAGGAGCCAACACTGGCTACAGTCCATGCATGCATTGGACAGCTACAGATCCAGACGAACGACATCAGGAACACCCTGGGCAACTTCATGCATTCGACGACCCAGTGGCAGTAGCAGCATGAGCAGCGGTTCAACGCTCTCGCAGAGAGCCTCCGTGTGTAGCAGGAGCAGCAGAGGGCCTACTGGAGGTCCCAGGGATACAACCCTGGGCCATGAGCTTCAGGACAGCTTGGGGGAGGACTCCCACTTGAGGTACCTGCATTGCATATTTAATTTCCTGCAAATTTATTTCCTTTTTAGCATGTTTAAATTCAAGTTTCTTATCTTGCATTGAAAATCTAAAAAAAATAATTTTTATTCCACTCTATATATGTGCCATGAAATGTTTAGTTCTACCCTTGTTGATATAATTAGTTGCTCTGTTTTATGTCTATCTTGTACTTGTTCAAAATGGAGTTTTCTCTAATATATGTGTTTATCGGCTTTACATTATCATGCTCTAGAAACTTGATTTAGTGGATTGCATACAATTGCTCTAGTCTAGGTTATTGCGCAATATGATATAGTGACATTGACCATAGCAATGACGTTGTCTCTTTGAGAAAACCTGACGTCCGGAGTTTTGTTTCAAAAATTTCAAAAACAATAGTTCCTCAATGATCGCGAAATACCTACCAAGGCCAAATACGACATGTTTTTCTACAAGTTTACAAAACCCTTGCTGTCGTATGCTTCTTACCAATCATTGGGCCTTGTCACGGTTTGAACCTAACCTAGATTAGGGTCTTACACATATGGTTGAGATTCACTTGCACCCACCAAATAATTGCCGACTTTCACACTGAGAGTCGCGCACAACATGCACTCCTCACACCTACATGCCAATTCTTACACCGAGAATTGCGCACCATTCCACCAAATAAAAGTGCCGACCCTTACCCTGAGGATCGCGCACCCCTCTCCTTTAGTTTACCAAAATTCTCCATGCATTCTATCATGACATCTCTCTCCACTCCATCCTCTTCCAAGCAATAAGTTATGGGCTATGTTCTTAGTTAAAAAAAAATAGAGATAGTTGTAGGACTTACCACTCTTGTAGGAAAACGGGAAAAGTCTTAGATCCCCGTTCAAAAAAAAAAAGAGAAAAGTTTTTGCTCTTTGATAGCCCATATTTCCTTCATCTCTTCATTCACCAATAAAAGAGAGTTTGTCATGATACATGGAGACCCAAAAATACCACAAAAATTAGGAATCATTCTCCATCCATCCCACACACTTGCACATCTCAACCTAGTGTATGGCTTTAACCATAACTTGGTTTGGACTTTGACTCGGCTTCACACGAGCGATAAGCAAGCCATTCCTTGTATGCCTACCCAAGAACTCCACTCAAAAAAAAGACTAGAGGTAGGATACAAAGGCAAACATCAAAGCCTTCGGTGAGGTTACCATACACTTTGAGCGAATGAGTGGGTCATTTGAGGAACTTAGTTTATTTTACAAAATCTTGCAAAACTTCCAGACTGAAAGTTGATCTTGGGATGAATGAAAAGCACCGGTCTTTGAAACTGTTCTATTTTGCAATCGCCCAAGACTTGAGAAAATTAGAAGCCCCACTTTATTCAGGAATCATAGAGTAGATTGTCGATTTATTCAAATAGCAGTGGAACGCTCTCTTTTATCTTGTACACCTGAGATATAATCGGCATTGTAGCAACTCCTGATCAACAACCCAACAGCAGAACCTTGCTCGGGACGAGCAAGGGGTAAGCTTGGGGGATCTTGTTGGCGGTCCTTAACTCCAATTTTTACCCGCCAATTATAGATCATTTTGGGAGAAATAAATATTTTATTGCGCATATATCTTTACTATTGACCTAGTTCCACTTGTACTTGGAGAAAATATTGTTTTGCAGAAAATACACCAAGTGCAGGAATTTTCAGAATAAAAAGGCGCTTTTCGAGAAGGCGTAAAACGAGTTAGAGAGCAAGTGGACCATCTGGAGACCAAATGGGCCAGAAGCACCAGCACCAGCGCAGCCCAGGAGGTGGCACGGGCCCACCGACCAAAGTCGGTCGGGCGGCTCCACCCAGTGTGCGAGCGCGCACGGGCGCGCGCGCCCCGGGCCGGCGCGTGGGCCCGCCAAAGGCGGTTTGCCACCTTCCATCGAGGGCATGACGGTTCCGGCCGGTGCTTCGACCATACTACCCCCGAACCGCCTCCGACGCCCTATAAATGAAGAGGAGAGGCCCCCATCAACACACACACACCATTTGGAGCTCTCTCTACACCTCTCACTTGTTCTTTTAGCATTAGTAGTAGTCATTTAGAGCTAGGCAAAGTTACTTGGAGAGCTTGTCTCCAGGAGGAAAAGCTACATTCTTGGTATAAATCTATGGAGCATTCTTCCTGAGTCAAGTTCTTATTACATTTATATAGTCTTGCATATGAACTAGAGTATAGTCTAGTACATGATATATTCGATGATCAAGAACTAGGCCATAGTTCTTGTGAGAGTTGTTCATCGTGTTCTACATTGTTCTTCATCGTTCATGTGTTTTACTTGTTTAGATTAGATTGTAGAGAAGGAATAGCGGTTCGATGTGCCTTCGGGCTTGCCTATGTCCTAGCTCGTCCATCCGTAGGGTAGGAGTCCTGGGGGGATGTAGGTAGCTCCTTAGTATGCGGGTGTGGTGTCCGGATGCGAGGGAACCTTCGGATATGTCGGCATGCCACGGTTGAGGTGGTAGGTGGCAGGTGGTGATAGCCCTGTCCATCCCTTGTAATCCCCCACGTTCGCATGTTGAGTAGGAGTTCGTAAATGCCACCATCGACTCGCAGACCAGTTGCCGCGGTCTCCCTATATTCCTAGTCTATAGTCGACTCTTGACTTGTATAACATATGGAATTAGCTGTTCTAGCATTGACTATATAGGACCCGCTTTCCCGCATAGATTATTCTTTATTCTTTATTTTACCTTTATTCCTTTGAGATTGCTCGAGTGTGTGTCCACTATCCAAACTACCGTATGCTTACCCCCGTATAGCACATTTGTCGGTTTATCCTCATGCTAGATATTATATTCATACCCATGCTAGATTACTTAACTACCCATGCCTTCCTTTGGGAAATTATAAATAACGATACCTTGAATACTTCCGGGTGAAATGCTGCAACGATAGATCCGTGTGCTTGCGGATATTATTCTAATAGGATGTGATCTATCTCTTGGCGACTCTCGCATAGTTGCTAGAACCTGTTTCTAGTAATTGTGTAGAGAAATGCCAACGAGCATTTCTAGCGCCGTTGCCGGGGATGGGCTTTATGTCTATTTTTGGTGATTGCGCTAAGAAATGCCAACAAGCATTTCTGGCGCCATTGCTGGGGATGGAGCTAAAACCTCCATACTTGGTAGCGACGCTAAGAAATATCAACAAGCATTTCTGGCGCCGTTGCCGGGGATGGGCTTTATTTCTATTTTTGGTGATTGCGCTAAGAAATGCCAACAGTGATGCTCATTCTAAGCTTGAAAAGGCTCACCCGAGCAACAAGCAAAGAAAGTGGTGGTTGCATCTTGTGATATAGGTCTTACTTGTGACTTCATTGATGATTCATTTTATCAACCTATCATCATGACAAATGCTAACCCTTCTTGTAGCACATCATCCACCACCACCGACTCTACCTCCACTACTAGTGACGGTTTCACTTGTGATGCATCTGCGCGTCTAGTGGTAATCCCGTAACCTGTAACTAGCAGTAGATCCTGGGCGATGAGGTAGAAAAAGTTTTGTTTTCTGGCTAGCGTAGCACCCTCATAACCCTTCAGTGGTATCAGCTCTATACTGCGTCGTTATAGGTTCTGGATGTTGCATATGTGATATGCGCGATTTTTAGATGTGTCTCTGATCTTGGTTCATGGTCTTGCCGCGTTGGTCTTGTAACGATCTACTCGTACCAGTCGGAATTCCGCCATCCGAGTTAAGTGATACATGTAAACCCAAACACGGCGAGTTAGAGATCAATCAAATTGATCGAATTGAACCCTAGGTCAAGTGCCTAGCGCATGAGATGCGCGGCGGCGGCAGATTGGATCGGCCGTCGGGCGCCGAGTTGCCGAGAAAAGTTCTGTTCGTAAAACAGCCGTAACTTTTTAACCGTAACTCGGATTGAGACGATTCTTAAACGAAAGTGGTAGAGAAAAAAATTTTACATCCCCCCCAAACGTCTTGGAAGATAGAATTTTTCGCGATTTACTTTTTGTAGTCGGAATCGGTTAACTCTGTTTTGCAGGATTTGATGACTGGTATAGCCCTTATGTGTATGTGATGCATGTATGTAATTAAATCATGGCTTGCACGTCATGAGGATGACAATATAGGCTGGAGCCACATAGATATTGTCAAAATTATTGTAATGGCCTGCGTGCCAATCTGTGATGATCCTATCCGCGACTATGTAATTTTAATTCACTAGCTTTGGCGTTAGTGGTAGTTAGTCATGGCGGATTCATCACTGAAGGATGGCATACATGGATCATGGAGATGGAGATCACCATGATGAACAGATAAAGGAGATGGAGATCTCGAAAAGAACAATGGGCTATACCATGTCATATCTGTGTTTATGCCGTTCTTACTATATTCTACTTTCACATGCTATAATGTTTTTGTCTACATTCGTGCGGTAGTGAAGTAGAACGATCCTCGCAATGTTTGAGTTCGTGCTCCCCCAAACCTTGCACTTGTCATTGTCTTGTACAATCGGTGGTGGGTCTATGAAATTAGGGTGCCACCGATTTTCCTTGACTAGACAAAGTTCGTATCGGATACTTACGAAGGTTTGGTTGCTTGAACAAGGTCATCCTAACGGTTAGGGACTTTGGAGCATAAGAAGTTGGTAACCCAAGCATAGAGATGCTATCCAACAACAAGAGTCATATGCGATATGATTAGCAAAGAGTTGCTTACCGATCTATCATGTCTTCTAGCGGTGATGCTAAAGCTCACTAGTCGACTTGCTAGTTGTGGGTCTTGAATCACTAAGTTTCAATCGAGGGATATTGATTTTAGTGGGAGTAGATTATATTTGATATTATTTACTCTATCATGGATACTTTGTCTTAGTATTTTGCATTACTTTTGTTGTAGATTAAATGGCATCTTCTAAGCAACCATTTACTTTGTGTTCGATTCTTGAGAAAGATAAGTTGAATGGAACAAACTATGCGGATTGGATCCGCAATGCGAGAATTGTTCTCGGCCGAGAAAAAGGAGGAATATCTAGACACCCCTTACCGGATGAGCCTGATGATGCATCTCGTCGCGTGAAAACGCTTACAAGAAAGCATGTGATGCTGATCTTGAAATAAGCCTGCCTTATGCTTGCATGTATGGAATCGATCTGCGAGATGCGGTTCGATAACAATCACTCGGCGAACGATATGATCGTGGCGCTTGAGGATATGTTCCAAACTCAAGCTAGGACTGAAAGGTTCAATGTCTCTAAGGCGCTTGCTAAAACCAAGCTAGCAGAGGGTGCAGCTGTTGGGCCACACGTAATCAAGATGGTTGGTTACACTCAGAGGTTGGAGAAGCTAGGCTTCCCAATTGGCCCAGAGTTGGCAACTGGTTTCATTCTCTCGTCTCTACCGCCAAGCTATGGGAACTTCATTGCGAACTACCATATGCATGGGGTGGAGAAGGGCTTGAATGAGTTGTGTGGCATGCTGAAAACAGCAGAGGCAGACATTAAGAAGCAGGTTGGTGGCCAAGTGTTGGCGATCCCGAACAAGCCTAACTTTAAGAGAAAGAAGGGCTGGGGGAAGAAAAAGGGCAAGGCTAAAGATGAGATCTCCAAGCCGGCTCCACCCGCCCCAAAGCTGGACCACCGGCTGATGCTAAATGTTTTCATTGTGGTAAGAATGGTCACTTTGGAAGAGAAACGCAAGCCTGTACTTGGCATCCTTAGGGAAGGACGGCGGTAGTAAAGGTACTCCCGCTCATACGCTTGTTGTTTATGTTACGGACATCTTCCTCGCTAACTCTTATATCAATTCTTGGGTATTTGATACCGGATCGGTTGCTCATATTTGCAATACGATGCGGGAATGATAAGAAGTAGAAGCGTGGAGAAAGGAGAGGTTGATTTCCGCGTGGGCAACAATGCAAGAGTTCTTTGTGTTGAACGTCGGGACGATGCAACTTCACCTCGCCTTCGGATTTATATTGGAATTGAATAATTGTTATTTTGTTCCTAGCTTAAGTCGAAACATTGTGTCGCCTTCATGTTTGATGAAGGATGGTTATTCATTTGTGAGTAAAGACAATGGTTGTGTTATCTCAAAGAATGATATGTTTGTGGCTTTTGCATCCATTGTGAATGGATTATTTATTTTAAATCTTGATGATGCACACTGTCTGTAATGTTAATGCTAAAAGGCCTCGGCTTAATGAGTTAAGTCCTGCATATATGTGGCATTGTCGTTTGGGTCATATAAGTGAAAAACGCATGAAGAGGCTCCATGATGATGGGCTTCTAACTTCGTTTGATTTTGAATCTTACGAGACATGTGAGGCTTGCCTATTAGGCAAGATGACCAAGACGCCTTTCTCGGGTTTTCCGAGAGAGGCGTACGACTTATTGGAACTAGTACATAGTGATGTATGTGGACCAATGAGCATGACACTAGAGGCGGTTTTCGATTTTCATAACTTTTACGATGACTTTAGTAGATATGGCTATGTCTACCTAATGAAGCATAAGTCCGAAACATTTGAAAAGTTCAAAGAATTTCAGAATGAAGTAGAGAACCAACGTGGCAAGAAAATTAAGGCCTTGTGATCGATCGTGGAGGCGAATATTTGAGTCACGAGTTTAGCAATCATCTTAAGAGTTGTGGAATTGTTCCACGGCTTACGCCACCCGAACGCCGCGAGAAAATGGCGTGTCGGCGGTGTAATCGGACTTTGTTGGACATGGTTCGGTCTATGATGAGCCAGTCGGACCTACCTTTATCATTTTGGGGATACGCTCTAGAAACAACTGCTTTCACATTGAATAGAGTACCATCTAAGTCCGTAGTTAAGACACCATATGAGATATGGACCGGGAAGAGTCCTAGTTTGTCTTTTCTAAAAATTTGGGGTTGTGAAGTTTATGTCAAACGGCTTATATCGAGATAAGCTAACACCCAAATCGGACAAGTGTTTTTTCATGGGATATCCAAAGGAAACTTTAGGATATTACTTCTACAACCGCTCGAGGGGCAAAGTGTTTGTTGCTCGAAACGGTGTTTTCTTAGAGAAAGAGTTTCTCCAAAGAGAGAAGAGTGGACAAAAGGTATATCTTGAAGAAGTTCAAGATGAGCCGGTCAAGAAGGACTCTACGAGTGATGCTAATGTAGCGAGAACAAGTTGAGATGCCCATGGCCACGAAACACCTCCACAACCACGAAGATCGGCAAGACTTCACGAATTGCATGGGGATCTGTTATTGTTGGACGATGACGAACCCGCAACATACGCGAAGCTATGATGGACTCGAGATTCCGAGCAATTTCGAGTGCCATGAGATTCGAGATAGATTCCATGGGAAATAATCAAGTTTGGAACTTGGTTGACCCGCTCGATGGTGTTAGACCCATCGAGTGCAAATGGATCTATAAAAAGAAGAAAGATATGGACGAAAATGTTCACGTCTATAAAGCTCGACTTGTCGCAAAGGGTTTTCGGCAAGTTCAAGGAATTGACTATGACGAGACATTCTCTCCAAGATAGCGATGCTTAAATCTATCCGAGATCATTCTAGCAATAGCTGCCTATTTCGATTATGAAATTTGGCGAGATGGATGTTAAAACAGTCTTTCTAAATGGAAATTTGGAAGAGGACGTGTATATGATACAGCCCGAAGGTTTTGTTGATCCAAATATTGCTGGAAAAATATGCAAGCTTAAGAAATCTATTTATGGGTTAAAGCAAGCATCTCGGAGTTGGAACATTCATTTTGATGAGGTTGTCAAAGGGTTTGGCTTCCGTCAGAATGAAGAAGAGCCTTGTGTTTACCAAAAGGCTGGTGGGAGCGCTGTTGTGTTTCTAATCTTGTATGTGGATGACATACTATTGATTGGGAATGACATTCCTATGTTGCAATCAGTAAAGACTTCACTAAATAATAGTTTTTCTATGAAGGATTTAGGAGATGCGATACATCTTGGGCATTAAGATCTATAGAGATAGGTCGAAGAGGCTAATAGGATTATGCCAAGATACATATATTGACAAGGTGTTGAAACGGTTCAACATGGAGCAATCCAAGAAAGGGTTCTTGCCTATGTCACATGGTATGCGCTTTAGCGACAAGCAATGTCCTTCATCAGATGAAGAGCGCAAACGCATGAGTAAGGTTCCATATGCTTCGGCAGTCGGTTCCATCATGTATGCCATGATATGTACTCGCCCAGATGTCTCATATGCTCTAAGTGTTGCGAGCAGGTACCAAGGCAATCCTGGTGAGAGTCACTGGACGCTGGTTAAAACATCCTTAAGTACTTGAGAAGGACTAAGGATGAGTTCCTGATCTATGGAGGTGAGGAGGAGCTCGTTGTAAATGGTTACACCGATGCTAGCTTCCAAACTGATGTAGACGATTCACAATCTCAATCAGGTTTTGTGTTCACAAAATGGTGGTGCGAAAGCTGGAAAAGTTCCAAGCGGAGACAGTGTCCGATTCTACAACAGCCGAGTATATTGCAGCTTCTGAAGCTGCAAAGGAAGGTGTTTAGATGAGGCGTTTCCTCATTGATCTTGTTGTGTTTCCTAATGCGGCTAGCCCATTGAATCTACATTGTGACAACAATGGGGCGATAGCGCAGGCTAAGGAGCCTAGGAATCACCAGAAGAACAAACATGTACAGCGGAAATTTCACCTCATTCGACAGTTCATCAGTGAAGGTGAAATTAAAATGTGCAAGATACATACGGATTTGAATGTAGCAGATCCATTGACAAAGGCCCTTCCACAGCCTAAGCATGAGGCGCACATGAGGTCTATGGGTATTAGACATATTAGAGATTAACTCTAGTGCAAGTGGGAGACTGTTGGGAATATGCCCTAGAGGTAATCATAGAGATGATGATATTCCGCATGTATCCATGATTTGTAATATGTCCATTGAATATCCATTAAAGACAACTTGTATTGATTGGCAATTATGTGAATTGTTTGTGGAACTCTTTTACTTGTATGGTTATTCTATATTTGTCCTCGGTCGGAGTTCATGTGAGGACACACATGAATATTAGACTAGCACATTATTAGTTGATGACTATGTTTCACAAGTCATGGACACGGAGATGTCAAACTAATAATGTGGGCACATGTATGACATGTAGGCTGGACTGACCCGACTTGAGATTGTCTCTATACACATCATATACGTTATGTCCTTCGACCTGAGATTGTTGTATGTGCTCAAGATGTGTATCGACTTGCTTAGGGACTGACAAACGCTACTCCGTTACTGGGTAGTTATAAAGGATGTCTTCGGGTTTGTCGAGAAGCATGCTGTGAGACATAGACAATCAAGATGGGACTTGCCCCTCTCTGAGGAGAGTGATATCACTGGATCACTCAAGTGATTGGATCAACAAATGCATGGCCGTGCTTGGGTTAAGTGTTAACCCACGAGTTGAACCAAATATCATGTGGCAAGGGAGTAACTTGTATGTGGTTGTAGTGGTTCGTCTGATATGATCATTTGCGTGCACATAGGAGTTGTCACGCTTTGCTAGAGGCCGCGGTTAGCTATTGGGCGAATAGGAGTATTCGGCCCATGTCTATGTGTGCGTGAACCCATAGGGTCGCACGCTTAAGGGGCTGGAAGCCTAATTCGGGTTGGACCCAAATTAGACAAGGCTTAGGGTTTTCTTATGGGCCTCCAACTCGGGAGCACATGAGAGACGCCTATATAAGTAGAGGGGGACCTAGCAGTCCGGAGGCGCATCGCTTCTTCCTCGTACGTGTGTGATACCTCGGAGGTGCTGCATCTAGAGCACGAGGACGAACCGCACGAACCGCAAGTGGTGGGAGGAGTTGCTGGACGACCACGCAACTGCACGGCACTGCTACGACGCGTTCGACTATATCGAGTTGTCTTCCGCTGCATCTGCGCATCTAGTGGTAATCCCGTAACCTGTAACTAGCAGTAGATCCTGGGCAATGAGGTAGAAAAAGTTTTGTTTTCTGGCTAGCGTAGCACCCTCATAACCCTTCACCTAGAGCAAAGTTGCAACAAGAAGCAACAAAACAAGAAGCTTGTCAATACTATATCTTTTGATTCTTGTTATGTGCTTACCAAGGGTGTGAAAGGTGTGAAAGCTAAGTTTGTTGGTACACCCATTGTTGGCCCAAAGAAGAAGGCTATTTGGGTACCAAAGAGCTTAGTCACTAACCTACAAGGACCCAAGCAAAAATGGGTACCTAAGCTTCATTGATTTGCTTGTAGGTGAATTACAAAGCTGGAGGAAGGCATTGGATCATTGATAGTGGGTGTTCTCAACACATGACTGGCACATCAAGAATGTTTGACTCAATTGAAGATAATGATAGTGGCATTGATTCAATCACATTTGGCAATAAATTGAAAGGCAAGGTTGTTGGCTTGGGCAAGATTGCAATATCAAATGACATGAGTGTCTCCAATGTGTTGCTAGTTGAAAGCTTGGATTTCAATCTTCTATCCGTGGCATAAATTTGTGATCTAGGCTACAAGTGCATCTTTGGGGCAAATGATGGTTCTAATTTGGTGTTTAAAGGCTTTAGATATGAGAACCTCTATCTTGTTGACTTCAACACTAGTGAAGCATCTTTGACTACATGTTTGATCTCCAAATCAAGTTTGGGATGGCTTTGGCATAGAAGGCTTGGACATGTTGGCATGAAGCAATTGAAGAAGCTCACACAACACAATCTTGTTGAAGGTTTGAAGGATATTGAATTTGAGAAGAACAAGTTGTGTAGTGCATGCCAAGCCGGGAAGCAAGTTGGAAGCTCACATCCAAAGAAGAGTACAATGAGCACATGTATGGCATTTCAATTGTTGCACATGGATCTATTTGGCCCAACTACATATACAAGCATTGGTGGCAACAAGTATGGATTTGTCATAGTAGATAACTTCACAAGATTCACATGGGTATTCTTTCTTAGTGACAAGAGTGTTGACATTTCTTAGCGCGATTACCACAAACAGACATAAAGCCCATCCCCGGTAACGGCGCCAGAAACGCATGTTGGCATTTCTCAACAAAATTGCTAGAAACAAGTTCTAGTAACTATGCGAGAGTTGCCAACAGATAGATCACATCCTATTAGAATAATATCCGCAAGCGCACGGATCTATCGTTGCAGCATTTCACCCGGAAGTATTCAGGGTATCGTTATTTATAATTTCCCAAAGGAAGGCATGGATAGTTAAGTAATCTAGCATGGGTATGAATATAATATCTAGCATGAGGAGAAACCGACCAATGTGCTATACAGGGGTAAGCATATGGTAGTTTGGATAGTGGACACACACTTAGAGCAATCTCAAAGGAATAAAGGTAAAATAAAGAATAAAGAATAATCTACGTGGAGCAGGCAGGTCCTATATAGTCAATGCTAGAACAGCTAATTCCACATGTTATACAAGTCAGGACTCGACTATAGACTAGGAATATGGGGAGACCGCGGCAACTGGTCTGCCAGTCGATGGTGGCATTTACGAACTCCTACTCAACATGCGGACGTGGGGATTATAAGGGACGGACAAGGCTGTCACCACCTGCCGCCTACCACCTCAACCGTGGCATGCTGGCATATTCGAAGGTTCCCTCACATCCGGGCACCATGCCCGCATACTAAGGAGCTACCTACATCCCCCCAGGACTCCCACCCTACGGATGGACGAGCTAAGACATAGGCAAACCCGAAGGTACATCGAACCGCTATTCCTCTTCTACAATCTAATCTAAACAAGTAAAACATATGAACGATGAAGAACAATGTAGAACACGATGAACAACTCTCACAAGAACTATGGCCTAGTTCTTGATCATCGAATATATCGTGTACTAGACTATACTCTAGTTCATAAGCAAGACTATATAAATGTAATGAGAACTTGACTAAGGAAGAACGCTCCATAGATTTATACCAAAGATGTAGCTTTTCTTCTTGGAGACAAGCTCTCCAAGTAGCTTTGCCTAGCTCCAAAGGACTAATGCTAAGACTAAAGAACAAGTGAGAAGTGTAGAGATGGCTCCAAATGGTGTGTGTGTGTTGGTGGGGGGCCTCTCCTCTTCATTTATAGGGTGCTAGAGGCGGTTCGGGGGTAGTGAGGTAAAAGCACCAGGCGAACCGTCCTTCCTCAGATGGCAGGAGGCCAACCGCCTTGGCCGGGCCCACGCGTCAGCCAGGGGGCGCGCGCGCGCCCTAGGCGCGCTCGCGCCTGGGTGGAGCCGCCCCCTGACCAACTTTGGTTGGTGGGCCTGTGCCACCTCCTGGGCTATGCTGGTGCTGGTGTTTCTGGCCCATGTGGCCTCCAGTTGGCCCACTTGCTCTCTAGCTCGTTTTACGCCTTCTCGAAAAGCGCCTTTTTAATCCGGAAATTCCTGTACTTGGTGTATTTTCTGCAAATCATTATTTTCTCCAAGTACAAGTGGAACTAGGTCAATAGTAAAGATATATGTGCAATAAAATATTTATTTCTCCCAAAACGATCTATAATTGACGGGTAAAAATCAGAGTTAAGGACCGCCGACAAGATCCCCCAAGCTTACCCCTTGCTCGTCCCGAGCAAGTCTTTGCTTTGGGTTGTTGATCAGGGGTTGCTGCAATGCCGATCATATCTCAGGTGTACATGGTAAAAGAGAGCGTTCTACTACTATTTGAATAAATCGGCAATTATATCTACTCTATGATTCCTGAAAGAGTGGGGCTTCTAATTTTTCTCAAGTCTTGGGTGATTGCAAAATAGAATAGTTTCAAAGACCGGTGCTTTTCATTCGTCCTAAGATCAACTTTCAGTCCGGAGGTTTTGTAAGATTTTTGTAAAAATAAACCAAGTTCCTCAAATGACCCACTCAGTCGCTCAACGTGTATGGTAACCTTACCGAAGGCCTTTGATGGTTAGCCTTTGTAGCCTACCTCTAGTATTTTTTTGAGTGGAGTTCTGGGTAGGTCTACAAGGAATGGCTTACTTACCGCTCATGGATAGCCGAGTCACAACTCTGAACTAGGTTAAGGTAAAAGCCATACACTAGGTTGAGATGTGCAAGTGTGTGGGATGGATGAAAGATGATTCCTAATTTTTGTGGTATTTTTGGGTCTCCATGCGTCATGAAAACTCTCTTTTGTTGGTGGATGAAGAGATGAAGGGAAATATGGGCTATCAAAGAATGACTGAAAACTTTTTTTCTCATTTTTTTTTGAACGGGGATCTAAGACTTTTCCCGTTTGCCTACAAGAGTGATAAACCCTACAACTAAATCTCTTCTTTTTTCTTTTCTTTTCTCTCTTTCTTTTCTCCCCTTTTTTTCGACTAAGAATATAGCCCATAACTTATTGCTTGGAGAAGATGAAGTGGAGAGAGATGTCATGATGAAATGCATGGAGAATTTTGGCAAACTACAAGAGAGGGGTGCGCGATCCTCAGGGTAAGGGTCGGCAAAATTATTTGGTGGAATGGTGCGCAATTCTCGGTGTAAGAATTGGCATGTAGGCGTGAGGGGTGCATGTTGTGCGCAACTCCCAGTGTGAGAGTTGGCAATTATTTGGTGGGTGCAAGTGAAAACTCAACCATATGTGTAAGACCCAAATCTAGGTTAGGTTCGAACCATGACAAGGCCCAACAATTGGTAAGAGGCATACGACAAAAGGGTTTTGTAAACTTGTAGGAAAGCATGTCGTATTTGGCCTTGGTAGGTATTTCATGATCATTGAGGAACTATTGTTTTTGAAACAAAACTCCGGACGTCAGGTTTTCTCAAGGGGACAAAGTCATTGCTGTGGTCTATGTCACTATATCATATCGCGCAATAACCTAGACTAGGGCAACTTTATGCAACCCACTAAATCAAGTTTCTAGAGCATGATAATGTAAAGCGGATAAACCCAAATATTAGAGAAAACTCTATTTTAAACAAGTACAAGCGAGACATAAAACAGAGCAACCAATCATTTCAACATGGGTAGAACTAAACATTTCATGGCACATATATGGAATGGAATAATTTTTTTTTAGATTTTCAATGCAAGAAAAGAAACTTGAATTTTAAACATGCTAAAAAAAGAAAATAAATTTTCAGAAATTTAAATATGCAATGCAGGTACCTTACGTGGGGGTCCTCCCCCAAGCTGTCCTGAAGCTCATGGCCCAGGGTTGTATCCCTAGGACCTCCAGTAGGCCCTCTGCTGCTCCTGCTGGATGCGGAGGCTCTCTGCAAGAGCGTCGAACCGCTGTCCATGCTGCTGCTGCCACTGGGTCGTCGAATGCATGAAGTTGCCCAGGGTGTTCCTGATGTCGTTCGTCTGGATCTGCAGCTGTCCAATGCGTGCATGGACTGTGGCCAGCGTCGGCTCCTACTCCTATGGTGGTGAGTCGACAGTGAACCGCCTCTGTCGCTCCCACTCGTCGGTCCCTGCCTCGGACCATGCCCTCTCAGCGGTCTGTGCCGGCTGAGGGTACTGCTCCCACCCCGAGTAGCCTGGGTATTCCTAGTAGGCCTCCCATCCACCATAGCCATACTGCTAGGGAGGCTGTACAGGAGCGTCTGGCTGAGCACCCCATCTGGCTGTGCATAAGCCTCAGCCCCTCCTCTGGTGACTCTCGGTGCGTGTTCTTCCCTGCGTGCTTCTTCTGCAGTCTTCAAATCAAAGGTGAGCACGTCACAGTTATATAAATAAAGATCCGGGTTAGGTAACCGAATCTTATTTATATAACCGGAGAAGAAGAAGCAAATATGATCTTTTCCATCGGCCTTCAAAGTGTGCCCTTGGTTTAGGACACGCAAGTCACAAATTGGCCGCTCAAGAGGAATGTACTCAACATCGTTACCATCTAATGCTCCAACGGCATTAGCAATGCGAGTAACAAGAGAGGTGCAATCGATAGCATAAGACCTCTTAACCATATCTAGCCAGTGGAGGCACATCTCCTTCACAGGAGCGACCTTGAACTTTTGAACCATGGCATAGAGAAGCTTAAGCTCTATGGAATGCACCCATCTAATCTTGCTAGCAGGAAACAAAGTCATGGAGATCCAACGATGCATGAGTCTAAGAGTAGGGTGTTGGATCTATGTGTTCAGGGGTTTGAAAGGTCCAACCTCTACCCTACCTGAAATCTTCTCCCAAAAAGAATTGCGCTCAAAACCAGGAATGGCTGCATCTATCTTAAGTGCACACTTAAAATGAAAGCCTAGATGATGAGCTAGTTCCCTCCAGGTAAGATGATAGTTCGTGCCAAATAAACGGAAGTAAATGCGCTCATCATCATAATCAAGTGTGCAAAGAAACTGGATGGTCAAGAGACGCGAACCTTGCTCATCGATGGGCTCGATGTTTTCCCAACCAACCGCCCTCCAAATGGTTTCGAAGTCGGTGTTCATACCTATTTTCTCGATGAGGTTGGCGTCATAGACCGTCGTGTGGTTGAACAGCCAATCCTTGAGGCGATGGTACCTCTGCAGCTCCTGCTGACCCTCCAGGTCGAGGTACGAGCCACGTAGATTCCCTCGGGCTCGGGGGTCGCAGGTGGTGCTTCCTCCTCGGACACTTCGGGCTCGTAGAGGGCACCATAGTAAGAGCTCGAGCCCTCACCGTACCCCCACGAACCGTAGTCGCTCAGGGTGGACTATGTCGGTGGCTAGCTCTCGGGTGCGAAAGAACTAGTGGAAGTTGATTTTCCACACCCGAGACTAGCTCTAGCAATTGTGCTCTTGCTCAAAAATTGCTAGTGAAAACTTGTGGTACAGGAAGTGGGGGTGGAGGAGAGTGAGAAGTATGAGAATGGGAGGTGGTTGAGCCCCCCGGCCACCCCCTTCCTTTTATAGCCGAAGCACCAGCATGGAGGGAGAGGGGAAACGGCTAGGAGCCGTTGGGCGCTGGCACGGGCCCCACAGCCGCAGGACTAGCGCGGGCACGCCTCGGGCGCGCGCGCCCAGGCGGGCCCTGCTGCTGTCCCCCTTTGGCCGTTGGACGCCAACGGCTAGCCCTTGGCGCTAGCCCTTGGTGCTTCTGCCCTGGGCGATTCAAAATATTTTTTTTTCTTTCTCTCTGTTTTTTTTTGAGTAGTAAGAAAATACTTACCGACCTGCTTTGTCGGTGCTCTTATTCCTCCCCCAAGCTTGCTTGGTTTAACAGGGGTGACCAAACCCTGTTGCGATCATGTTCACCGACTCGGGCGGGACCTCGGGTTGCCCCGGATCCCGCTCGTGTCGGCATTTGTTGGGATCGCCGCGGCAATGGGGCGAGCCGGGTCTCTATCATCTTGTTGAAGCTCACCGATTCTTGACGGATGATAGGCCCTCTATCTTGTTATTCATATTCTCCAAGATCTTATCATTTTGTATCATCTTTTTGGTGAGATTTTCGTTGATCTTGGCTTGGCCGTAAACCGAGTCCTTCAATGAAGGTTGATTCGAATTAAACCCGGAGGCGTAATCGAATTACCTTGGAATGGAGGACGGGACTAGTTGTTCCAGCCATTTCCTCCTCCTTGTTGCCGGCGAAACCCATTGTTGAGGTAGGCGGCCTCTTCACGGGTCTCGGGGCAGTCATTCCTCGAGTGTCCAGCTTTACCACAGACCTCGCACATCATGCGGGCGTCTATGGCGTTGACGGTGCCGGATGCTTCATTGATGGCACCACCGTCAATCTTCTTCAGGAGTAGGTCTATTTTTGAGGCAAGCATATCCGCCTCCTTCACGGTATGCATGCCTTTTTGTCCTTTAGTGGGGGCGTGGTCCTCCCCCCAAGCTTGGTTTTCCACCATTTTGTTGATTAGTGCTGTGGCACTATCAACAGTCAATGATAGAAAGGCGCCGCCAGCGGCGGCATCTAGGTGCCCCTTCGACATGGGTGTTAACCCGTTGTAGAAGTTTTGGAGCACCAGCCAACTTTCCATCCCATGGTGAGGGCATTCCTGGATGTACTCCTGGAGCCTCTCCCATGCCTCAGGGAAGGGTTCCAGCGAATTCTACTGGAAGTTGACGATTCTCCCCGTAGGGCATTGGTTTTGCCCATGGGGAAGAATTTAGCGAGGAACGCGGTGAAGCACTTGCTCCATGTGTCAATAGCGGCCTTGTCCTTGTAGAACCATGTCTTCGCCTTTCCCACAAGGGAGAAAGGGAAGAGCCTGAGCCTGATTGCATCAGGTGTGACATCTTTGATGACGATGGTGTCGCATATCTCCAAGAAACGCTGAAGATGGGCGTTGGCATCCTCACTAGGCAGTCCACAGAATGAACTTGCCTGCACCATGGTAATGAGCCCAGTCCTAAGCTCGATGTTCTTGTCTCCCAAGTTGACAGCGGGCCCAGTGGGCACATTGGCAACATTGGGGATAGAGAACTCGCGCAGGGACTTGGCCATGGAGTGCGGTGCGGTAGGTGCGATGGTGACTGGTTCAGCTGTCGGCGGAGTAGCAGAAGAGGAAGAGGCACGAGTCCTGTTCCTCCATAGGAGTGCCTCCAGATTTGAAACGAAGTTTTCCGGCAGGGAGAAACCAGACATGCACTATCCTGTTTTCATCCACAACAGGAGAAAACATAAAAGTTAGCCTGTATAGACATTGTCGTTTCTCATTTTATACTATATGCATATCCATGTTGCTAGATGCTTAACTTCCATGCCTTCCCCGGCAACGGCGCCAGAAATGCTTGTTGACATTTCTTAGCGCAATTACCACAAACAGACATAAAGCCCATCCCCGGTAACGGCGCCAGAAACGCATGTTGGCATTTCTCAACACAATTACTAGAAACAAGTTCTAGTAACTATGCGAGAGTTGCCAACAGATAGATCACATCCTATTAGAATAATATCCGCAAGCGCACGGATCTATCGTTGCAGCATTTCACCCGGAAGTATTCGGGGGTATCGTTATTTATAATTTCCCAAAGGAAGGCATGGATAGTTAAGTAATCTAGCATGGGTATGAATATAATATCTAGCATGAGGAGAAACCGACCAATGTGCTATACGGGGTAAGCATACGTAGTTCGGATAGTGGACACACACTCGAGCAATCTCAAAGGAATAAAGGTAAAATAAAGAATAAAGAATAATCTACGCGGAGCGTGCGTCCTATATAGTCAATGCTAGAACAAATAATTCCACATGTTATACAAGTCAAGACTCGACTATAGACTAGGAATATGGGGAGACCGCGGCAACTGGTCTGCCAGTCGATGGCGGCATTTACGAACTCCTACTCAACATGCGGACGTGGGGGATTACAAGGGACGGACTGGGCTGTCACCACCAGCCGCCTACCACCTCAACCGTGGGATGCCGACATATCCGAAGGTTCCCTCGCATCCGGGCACCATGCCCGCATACTAAGGAGCTACCTACATCCCCCCAGGACTCCCACCCTACGGATGGACGAGCTAAGACATAGGCAAACCCGAAGGTACATCGAACCGCTATTCCTCTTCTACAATCTAATCTAAACAAGTAAAACATATGAATGATGAAGAATAATGTAGAACATGATGAACAACTCTCACAAGAACTATGGCCTAGTTCTTGATCATCGAATATATCGTGTACTAGACTATACTCTAGTTCATAAGCAAGACTATATAAATGTAATGAGAACTTGACTAAGGAAGAACGCTCCATAGATTTATACCAAAGATGTAGCTTTTCTTCCTGGAGACAAGCTCTCCAAGTAGCTTTGCCTAATTCCAAAGGACTAATGCTAAGACTAAAGAACAAGTGAGAAGTGTAGAGATGGCTCCAAATGGTGTGTGTGTTGGTGGGGGGCCTCTCCTCTTCATTTATAGGGTGCTGGAGATAGTTCGGGGGTAGTGAGGTAAAAGCACCAGGCGAACCGTCCTTCCTCAGATGGCAGGAGGCCAACCGCCTTGGCCGGGCCCACGCGTCAGCCAGGGGGCGCGCGTGCCCCAGGCGTGCTCGCACCTGGGTGGAGCCGCCCCCTGACCGACTTTGGTCGGTGGGCCCGTGCCACCTCCTGGGCTGCGCTGGTGCCGGTGTTTCTGGCCCATGTGGCCTCCAGTTGGCCCACTTGCTCTCTAGCTCGTTTTACGCCTTCTCAAAAAGCGTCTTTTAATCCGAAAATTCTTGTACTTGGTGTATTTTCTGCAAAACATTATTTTCTCCAAGTACAAGTGGAACTAGGTCAATAGTAAAGATATATGTGCAATAAAATATTTATTTCTCCCAAAACGATCTATAATTGGTGGGTAAAAATCGGAGTTAAGGACCGCCAATAAAGAGTGAAGTGTATGACACCTTCAAGACCTTTCTCACTAGAGTTCACAATGAGTTTGACATGAGAATCAAGAAAGTGAGAAGTGACAATGGGAGTGAATTCAAGAATACAAGAATGGAAGAATTGTGTGATCACTATGGCATTGGTCATCAATTCTCGACCAAATACACTCCACAATCAAATGGTCTAGTTGAGAGGAAAAATAGAACATTGCTTGATATGGCTAGATCAATACTTCATGAGTACAGTATTAGCCAATCATTTTGGGATGAAGCAATCAACACGGCATGCTTCTACATCAACCGGCTCTATTGTCATCAATTCCTAGAGAAGACCCCATATGAGATACTTCATGGAAGAAAGCCCAATATTGCTTACTTTAGAGTGTTTGGTTGCAAATGCTATATCTTGAAGAAGGGCACTAGATTGGGGAAGTTTGATAAGAGATGTGATGAAGGGTTCCTACTCGGTTATTCAACTACAAGCAAAGCTTATAGAGTATGGAACAACTCAAGTGGCATTCTAGAAGAAGTCCATGATGTGCAATTTGATGAAACCAATAGGTCACAAGATGAAGAAGAGAATCTAGATGATGTTGGTGGAACTCAATTGGTTGAAGCTATGAAGAACATGGACATTGGAGACATTAGAGCAAAACAAGTGGTTGATATTCAAGATGAAGATAAAGATCAAGTGTTCAATTCACCATTGAAGCAAGCTAGCAATGATCATGGTGCTAGTTCATCAAATGAAGATAAATCAAATGATCAACCAAGTTCAAGCAATCAAGTGCAAGTGCTCCAACCACAACATGTTGCAAGAGATCACCCAATTGAGAGTGTTATTGGTGATATTAGAAGTGGTGTGCAAACAAGATCACGATTGGCTATGTTTTGTGAGCATGCATCATTTGTGTCAACCATAGAACCAAAGAAAATTGATGAAGCTTTGAAGGATGCCGATTGGATCATGGCTATGCAAGAAAAGCTCAATAACTTCACAAGAAATGATGTGTGGGAGCTAGTTGAGAGGCCGGAAGACTACAATGTCATTGGAACCAAATGGGTGTTAAAAAACAAGCAAGATCAAGATGGCAATGTAGTGAGAAACAAAGCAAGACTAGTTGCTCAAGGCTACACTCAAGTAGAAGGTCTTGACTATGATGAAACATATGCTCCCGTGGCAAGACTAGAAGCAATAAGAATTCTATTGGCTTATGCATGTGCTCACAACATCAAGCTTTATCAAATGGATGTCAAGAGTGCATTTCTCAATGGAATCATCAATGAGTTAGTATATGTTGAGCAACCTCCCGGTTTTGAAGATGAGAAGAAGCCCGACCATGTGTACAAGTTGAAGAAAGCATTGTATGGCTTGAAGAAGCACCTAGAGCATGGTATGAGAGATTGAAGTCCTTCCTTCTCTCTAAGGGATTTGTGATGGGAAAGGTTGATACTACTCTATTCACCAAGAAGATTGGAAATGATCTATTCATAGTGCAAATATATGTTGATGATATCATCTTTGGATCAACCAATCAAGCTTATTGTGAAGAATTTGATGAAATGATGGCCAAAGAGTTTGAAATGTCCATGATTGGTGAACTTAGCTACTTCCTTGGTCTCCAAGTCAAGCAATTGAAGAATGGGACATTTGTGAGTCAAGGGAAATACATAAGGGACATGTTGAAGAAGTTTGGGATGCAAGATGCAAAGCCAATTTCAACTCCAATGGGCACCAATGGGAATCTTGATAGTGATCTTGATGGCAATATGGTGAATCAAAAGGAATATCGGTCTTTGATTGGAAGCCTACTCTATGTCACCGCATCAAGGCCGGATGTCATGTTTAGTGTTTGCATGTGTGCTAGATATCAAGCCTCACCTAGAGAGAGTCATCTCACGGCCGCAAAAAGAATATTGAGGTACTTGAAGCAAACAAGAGATGTTGGACTATGGTATCCAAAGGGGTCAAAGTTTGAATTGATTGGATATTCGGACTCCGACTATGGTGGTTGCAAGATCAATAGAAAGAGCACAAGTGGTACATGTCAACTTCTTGGAAGATCACTTGTGTCATGGTCCTCAAAGAAACAAAACACCGTGGCAATCTCTACCACCGAAGCCGAATATGTTAGTGCAGGGAGTTGTTGTGCACAATTGCTTTGGATGAAGTCAACTTTGAAGGATTATGGCATCAACTTCAAGAATGTGCCATTGTTTTGTGATAATGAAAGTGCAATCAAGATGACACAAAACCCGATTCAACATGGAAGAACAAAGCATATTGACATAAGGCATCATTTCATTAGAGATCATCAACAAAAGGGAGACGTATCCATTGAAAGTGTTGGCACCGATGATCAACTTGCCGATATTCTCACCAAGCCACTTGATGAAAGAAGGTTTTGTAAGCTAAGGAATGAGTTGAACATTCTTGATTTCTCAAACATGTGTTGAATGCACCCCACCACTACTTGACAGGCCTCTCCTTCAACAAAGCAAGGTATAATTGTTTGACATGTCATTCATCCTTAGGATTATACAAGTGGTAGCACATGTAGACATACAAGTTGCATTTGGAGCATTCATGATAAATCAAATGTGTTTGATGTATATATGTTACCACTATTGCTTCTATGATTGTTTTGATCTAGTGGTGGCATATGACATGTTTGTGGGCTTGCAATGCTAGTGTTGAATCTAGAAAATTTGCTATAAGTGTTTAATTCAACAGAGGCAAGATAACCCTTTCATGAGGTGTGAAGAAGCTTGTTTTTGGTTCAAACCGAATTAAATATCATTGGCAAGTATTCTAGGTTGAACCAAATTTGACTAAAGTTTTGTTTACTCCATCAAAGTCCTTTTCTCTCCACAATTTGATCCCATTTTGGGCAATTGTTGACAAAGGGGGAGAGAAAAAGATGATTGAACATGATAAGGGGGTAAATAAAATTTTGATGCACACAAGAAGGGGGGCAAGCTCATGAACAAAGTTGTTGCACTTGTTTGTGCATTCTCATATGACTTGCTCATTGCACTTGGATAGTTTTACATTACAAGTTTTTATACAAGTGGTGTCTTCTTGCTTGTGTGGTGCAATGCTAGTATAGAACTTGAATGATGAAATGATCTACTAGCATGCATAGGTTCGTGTGGTATCTAGACATTCCCTTTATTTTACAAGTGGTTCAAGAACTTTGCTTATAATGTTGATCTCATGGGTTCTTGAGTTTGTGATGGATGTCTAGTTACTGCATGGTGCTGAGGATGGTGTAAAATGCAACTCCGATTGGTATCACGCTTCAAAGGTCCATTTCTTACACCTTAGCATCATTTTGGTAGAATTACTCTCCCAACACTTCTATCCATGCATATGTGCAAAGCTTCAAATCCAAACTCTATGCACATATGTAGGGGGAGCTAATGCTACCAAAATCGAACTTGCTATAGTTGTCCAAATCTTTCTTATGAGCTTAATGATTGGACAAGTATGACAAGTTCAAAATCTTTATTATCAAAATCATCTTTGTTGAGGGTTATCATCAATTACCAAAAAGAAGGAGATTGAAAGTCCCTATTTTGGTTTTGGCTAATTGATGAAACCTAGGACTAAGCTTGTTTATCTAAGTGATTGATTTAGAGAAAGGTTGTCCACAAGATGAGCTTAATGCATATGAAGCATGACACATGTCATGTGATCAAAAGATGAAGATCAAGACGATGCTTGGCTCCATGGACCGGTGTTGAAGGTGAAGGGCTAGTCGAGGCTTGGGAGTGAAGGACCATGCGATGGTGAAGCTCGGGCAAGACTAGGCGCCGATGGACCGATGCACAATGAAGAGCAAGTGAAGTCGAGGTCGATGGATCGAGACAGTCACATGATGGTGTGAAGCGCTCATATCATTTAGAGGAACAAAATGGGCTCAAGGCAAAGGTATAACCTATAGGGCCATTTTGTTTTACACTCAAGACACCATAGAGGGTGTGAGTGATTTAGGTTCGATAGCCGCACTATTAAGAGGGGAAGTCTTATCGGCTATTCGATGCACGGGTGCCACTAGGTGAATTTCATGAAGTGCATTGCATGTAGAACCTAGTGAGCTAAGCCATTGCCTTGCTTCTCGAGAGAAAAACTAACCCTTGTGTTCAAGAGAGTGATCGACAAG
Source organism: Themeda triandra (assembly GCA_018135685.1). Lineage (NCBI taxonomy): Eukaryota > Viridiplantae > Streptophyta > Magnoliopsida > Poales > Poaceae > Themeda > Themeda triandra. Next base: position 131,548 of record JAENPR010001215.1, on the reverse strand, counting down.
TGGTGGTTAGTACCTAAAGGCAAGTGGTTTGAGTTGGATCGACGATGTGCGAAGAAACGACGAAGATCAAGCCTGGACAACGGCGTCGGATGCGGCTGTGGCATGGCGTCGGACGTGGGAAGTGGCGCCGGAAGCGGTCCAGTAGGGGTCAGCTTGGGCTGGACCCCCGGACGCGGGCGTCGGACGCGGCTTGAGGGCGTCGGATGCTGGCAGCACGCGTCCGGCGGTTTCGGTGCTCGGCTCGGCCCGGTCCTGCCTCTGGCATCGGACGCGGCCGTCGGAGGTGCGTCGGACGCGGTACGGTGCCTGTACGGCGTCCAGCGGTGCGTGGCTGGCTGCTGCACTGGCAGAGGGATCAACGGCGTCGGACGCGGACGGCGCGAGGCGATGGACGCGGCGCCATGGCGACGGACGTTGTCCAGCAGGCCTGGCAGCATGGTGGACCGGCGGATGCGTCCGCCCGTGCGCGTCGGATGCATGTTGAAGGGGCCGACGGACGCTGACGTCATCAGGGTTGTGAATGGAAACGGTCGTGTGCCGAGGCTCGCGAAGCGACAGTCGGACGCGTCCAACGGGAGGCGTCGGACGTGTCCGACGCTGAGGATTTTGGCCCCCGTGGGGGCAACGGCTAGTTGAATGGTTTGGGGCTATAAATATCGGATGGCCGGGGCTTGGCTCCCTCTCTTGGCTCCCTAACTCATTCATTCATACTTGTGAGCAGAAAAACTCCCTCCCACTCATGTCCATTGCTTGGTTGTTCATCCAAAGTGAGATTGAGTGATCCCAAAGTGCATTTGCATTGCTTGAGGGCATCTAGTGGCACTTGTGGGTGGTTTCGCCGGTGGATTTCTTGTTACTCTTGGAGAGTACCGCTCCTAGCCGGCTTGGAGATTGTTGGAGGCGTTGGCAAGAGAAGGTGATTGTTCTTGGCCACCTCTGGTTGATTTGTGAGAGGTTGTGCTCACCTCGTGGGGATCACGAAGAGCAACCTAGTGGATTGCGCGTGTCGTTGAGTACCTCACTTGAGAGTGGTGTCTTGCGGTGCCTTGCGGGGCGAGCTTTGAGGGGCTAGTGACTTGAGGGTCATACCGAAGAACCATCTAGGTGTTGGTCGACACAACCGGTGACGTAGCTTGGCGGTGCCCAAGTGAACACCGGGTGAACAAAAACAATTGTGTTCATCTTGTTCCCAGTGATTGGTCATCATTGATTGTGTGTTGCCGATTGATTGATTGTTCATCTTCTTGGTGATTGGCAATCTCGACTCGACGCGTCTGTATAACAAGCTTCTTCTTCTCTTGCATTACATTTCTAGAATTGCCTTGTGGTTTGCCAAGAGCCTTAATTGTGTAGCGCTATCTTGGTTTTACTTTCCGCAAAGTAGAGGTTTGTTGAGAGCCTTAATTGTGTAGTGCTATCTCGACCTTTTGGTTGTTTGTGTGATAGGAGGCTTGCAACACCGAGTAGGCTAAGCATAACTCGCATTTCGCCATTTGTCTTACTAACGAGTTTGCTTAGTGAGTTTGTAGAAATTTTTATAGGCTATTCACCCCCTCTAGCCATCTAGGACCTTTCAGCAGCTCCACTTAGGGTATTCTTTTATTCTTTATTCTTTCTTCTTCTATCTGTTTATTTATCCTTGAGGTTGCTCCGTGTGTGTGTCCACTATCTACAAATCATATTATTTTACCCTTGTGTAGCGAGCTGGTTTATTTCTATGACTGATGTTATAAACCAATATCCATGCTAGAGCACTTCACTCATTCATGCCTTCCTATGGGAAATTATAAATATGATACCCTGATAATACTTCCGGGTGAAATGCTACGACGATAGATCCGTGCGCTTGCGGATATTATCTCTAAAAGGTTAAGATCTATCATGGCGTTTCCTAGCGTAGTTGCTAGAGGTAGACTATCTGTCTATCTTTAGTGGACGCGCTAAGAAATGCCAACAACCATGTACTAGTATAAATCGGGGGTAGAAGGAGGGCATTCAACACACCACATTCAAGAGCCTCTCTCCAGTTGTATCTTTTACTTTTAGTAGTAGTTTAGTTTTGTTGGGGCAAGGAGAATCTTCATTATAGAGCTTGAACCTATTGGAGATACTTGGTATGATCAATACAATATTCTTTGTGTTGATTCATGTCATGTTCTTCATCTTGTTCTTGTTCTATCAATATAGCTATGCTTATGAACTAGAGCTATGTTCTTGTGCACAGAGAACTTTATGCTTAATATTTTATACATACATGTTTAGACCTAGAGCTAAGTTGAGGAGGTGAGTTCTTTCTTAATTTAGTCTTGGTCAACATTGGTTTGCGGGTTCATCGTCCGTCCCCGTGGTGGATGCTCTAGTAGAGGGTCCCTGATAAAGACGGATCGCCCTGTACGATGCTAGAGTAGTAGTCGCTAGCGAAGTAGTCACTAGCGTAGACATGGTGTCTAGGCTAGAGGCTTCCTTCATTTGCCTCGTATCTAGACGGGTGAGGGGATGGCGGTAGGTGGTGACAGCCCTGTCCGTCCTTAGCATTCCCCCACGTCTCAGTGCGGCGTAGAGCTGTAGGTCGGGATCGCCTGGCAGACCAGGTGTGCTTCGGTGCCCGAAGTAAGTCAATAGAGAGCAAGGCTATATTAACTTAGAATCTCTGACCCTATATAATGACATGTATTTGTATGATTATCTGCTATCTTAACATAGCTATATAGGAATGCCTGCTCCAATTTACTTGTATTCTTGTATTCTTTATTCTTTCTTTTATCTTTATCCTTGAGATTGGCTTGAGTGTGCGTGTCAAGTTATCAATCCATCATGGTTTACCCCTATTATGAACTTTGGTCTAGTATGCAGTCATGTTATCTTGTACATGTCCCTATTAGAGTCTTTTATACCATGCCTTCCTTTGGGAAAATATAAATGAACGATACCCGAATACTCCCGGGTGAAATGCTACAATGATAATTCCGTGCACTTGCGGACTTGTTCTGTAAATGTTCAGAACTATCATTGAGGTATTTCTTGGTGGTGTTGCTAATTCTAGCAACGACGTTAAGAAACACCAATAGGCATTTCTAGTGCCTTTACCAAGGAATGGATCTAAAACCTGCATATTTGGTGAATGCGCTAAGAAATGTCAACACACCCTATGGATGGACGAGCTAGAACATGGGCAAACCCGAAGGTTACAATGAACTGCCACCTCAACTCCATCCTATATATTGTATGAAAGGTTAAGCATAAAGTTGAACATGTCATGATCATAATCCAAAAACTATATGCTAGTTCGTATATTATGATTATAACATGATGGCAACTATACTCTAGTTCATGAACATAGCTATATAAATGATATAAGAACTTGAATATGAAACAACTCTTCATAATAGTATTCATACCAAGTAGCACTGCTTCCAAGGAGACAAGCTCTCCAAGTAGCTCTTGCCTTTGCTCTCAACTAAAACTAAAAGCTAAGGATTACAAGTATAAAGGTGAGGTGTATAGCTCTAAATTGTGGTGTGTTGAATGGAGGAGCTTTCCCTTGCTTTTATAGCCTACCAAGAATGGTTCAGTGCAGGTAAATATGGTAACTAGCAAAACTACCTTCAGCATGCCGCCATGCAACCACCAGATGAGGGTGGGCCCGAGAGGCGGTGCATTGGGCGTGATTGCACCCTGGTGGGCCTGGCTCACCACCACCCCTCTCTGGTCGGTTCCTTGGTAGGCCCGAACCTTTCCCACGGTGGTGTCTCAGCCCAGTTGTTGCATGGAGGTGGGCTTCTCTATTTTGGTCTTTTTGCGCATTTCTGAAAATACGCATTTAGTATTGCGCTTTAAGTACTTGTTTCTGGTGTTTGTCTGGCAAAACATGTTTTGCCGAGAAACAAGTAGAACTAGGTCAAAGTATATGCATATGTGTCGAAAGATTGTTTATTTCTCCTATTTTGGACTATAATTGGCGGTTCTAAATGTGCAATAGTGACCACCAACACTTACCACCAGGAGAAGTGCTACAACAGTATTTTGGTGCACTTGCAAACTTTACTGCTTTTGCTAAGAAACACCAACAAACATTTCTAGCGACATTGCTGGGAAACGGTCATCGTGTATCTTTTATTTTATCCTTTCTTTTCTTTTTATCTCTTTTCCAATGGAGCAACCCACCCTTCAAAATATTTTGGCTCCTAAGGGCGAGCTCGTTGAACCGCCACAATCCTCGAAGACAATCATAGCTTCTAGTTATGAACTCCACCCAGGCTTTATAGCCATGGTTCAAGAATAAGCCTTTTTAGGCTTAGTTTATGAAAACCCATATCACTACCTACGGTAGTTTGAGCAGCTCGTGCTTTGTCGACCATTTCGGGCATGTCATAGGAAATTTGCGGTGGAAATTGTTTCCCTTTTCTCTTAATGAGAGAATGAGACAATGGTGCGCCCACAATGTAGGGAAGGTAATGGAGATTAGGAAGAATTGAGGAACAGATTCTGTCTCACGTTCTTCCCTATATCTCAAATCACAACCCTATGACAAGAGATACTCAATTTCCTAAAAAAGATAAAGAAAACATAGGTGCGGCCTAGGACCATTTTTCAATCCTATCAAGGTCTGGCCCAAACTTATCTATACCAAACCATGTGCCGTTATAGCATTTCTAGTTAGGTCTTAGCAAGGAGTTTGCCATATAGCTCGATATAGCCGCTGAAGGGTCGTTTACATGGAAAACCACGGCAGAAGGAGAAGCTCTTTTAGATCGTATTCTAGAGAACACTCCGCTAGAATCCCTCCACGTTGAGCCCAAGCCAATCCATGAGGATGTCTCTTCAGCCAAGGCCGAACTTGTCACATCCATAGAGAGACCCCCTCACCTAAACCAGAAGTTCTGGAGGAAGGTTTCCAACCTTCGGATCTTCTGTTTTTCAAGGATGATCTTTTCAAAGATTTTGGGAACACCTTGAATTACTCATGCGAAAGAAGGCCACTGGTTCCTATCACTCGTTCTCATCCACTAGACAAAGCATTCCTTAGGGAATCCGCCAAGGAGTTGATTGCTATCATGAGTAGATAATGGATAGAAGAGGGAGAGTCTTTGTCTAAAGAACCTCAGATTCACACTCCCCCTTCTCCCATTCAATGTAAAATCCTAGGAGCAGTGGTGGAAGTACTATTTTTGCCAACCGTTGGAGCAAATTTGATGTCCACATCATTTGCATTCACCTACTTTGGCAACAAAGTTCTTGCTCCAATGAGTAAAACATTCGAGAAAAACCGCACGATCTATCCTAAAGGGACATGGAATCTAGCACAACACAACTCTTCATCATGGCAAGACCATTTTGACTCTTGATTTCCATGTCTTTGACATTCGGGATTTCGACATCTTGACGGGCGTCCCCTAGAAAAACTCTTACTTGACCCACCAAAAATAGGGGATCTAGACATAAATGTGGGGAGGGAATCTTTTATCTATTCAAGTCACTTAGGCCAAAAACTCGGTGGCAGAACCTCTCCCCTACCATAACCTGCCCTCAAAAGTCATGTCAATTTTACCCATTGATTTGCCCAAGTCATCCTTAGAAAAAAGATGACAACCTCTTCATAGAAGAAGAGGACAACTTAGGAGAAACCATAGACTTTCCCAAGGAGGAAGCACCAACATGACCTTCGGTTGAGCTTAAACCCTTGCCTTCTAGTGCACACTTTGCATTCTTGAATGGCATCACACAAACTCATGTAATCATTAGTGACAAGCTTTCTGATAAGGAGGCATCTAAACTCATCGCCATTCTAGAAAAGCATAGGTCATTCTCCACAAGATCTCAAGGGAATAAACCCAATACTCTGTACCCATCGCATTCCGATTGACCCTTCGAGTACACAAACTCGAGAGCCTCAGCGTAGGCTCAATAGTGCGATGCGAGAAGTCATGAGGAAGGAAGTCCTCAAACTACTTCATGCCAAGATTATTTATCCCGTACCACTTATGACTGGGTTAGTCCCATCCAAGTGGTTCCCAAGAAAGGAGGAATGATGGTCGTTGAAAATAGTAAAAATAAATTTATCCCACAACGAACTATCACGGGGTGGAGAATGTCTATTGACTACCAAAAACTCAACGCAGCAACAAAGAAAGATCACTTCCCACTGCCTATCATTGATGAGATGTTAGAGCAATTGGTGAAGCATTCTTTCTTTTGTTTTCTCAACGGCTATTCGGTGTATCATCAAATTCCCATCTATCCCAATGATCAAAGCAAGACAACCTTTACATGGCCGTATGGAACGTACGCCTATCGTAGAATGTTGTTCGGGTTGTGTAATGCACCCACCTCATTCCAATGGTGCATAATGTCTATTTTCTCAGACATGATAGAGGAGATCATGGAGGTTTTCATGGATAATTTCTCAGTTTATGGAAAGAATTTTGACCACTGTCTCGAGAATCTAGACAAAGTCTTGCAAAGATGCCAAGAAAATGACCTGGTACTTAATTGGGAAAAGTACCATTTCATGTTCTGAGAGGCCATCGTTCTTAGGCACCTAGTGTCTAAGAGGGGGATAGAGGTAGATAAGGCTAAGATCAAGGTTATCGACTAGCTATCACCCCCAGTGAACATCAAAGGAATTCGTAGCTTCCTAGGTCATGTGGGGTTCTATAGAAGGTTTATAAAAGATTTTAAATCTCTAGACCCCTCACGAACCTACTAGCTAAGGATACACCTTTTGAGTTCACAGATGAGTGCTTAAATGCTTTCCACACCTTCAAGAAAGCACTCATCTCAAAACCAATCATCCAGCCACTGGATTGGAGTGGCTACCCTTTGAAATCATGTATGATGCTAGTGACTATGCTATTGGTGCGGTCCTTGGACAAACCAAACATAAGAAGCATCATGCGATCACTTATGCTAGGAAGACTCTGGTAGGAGCCCAGCTTAATCATTCTACCACCGAAAAAGAGTTTCTTGCAATTGTTTTTGCTATCGACAATCTCTATTTAGTTGGAGCAAAAGTTATAGTTTACACTGATCGTGCTACATTAAAATATTTGCTCACTAAGAAAGATGTGAAACCTCATTTGATCCGCTGGATTCTTTTGCTCCAAGAATTTGACTTAGAAATAAAAGATAAAAAGGGAGTAGAGAATGCAGTTGTAGATCATCTATTGCGTATGCAAGTCACTACCATGTAGAAATGTTGGCGGTCCTTAACTCATACTTTTAATAGCCAACTTTTACCTAAAACAAACACCAAACTTAGAGTTAGGGCTTATAACTAATTAATTCCACAAGTTTCGGTGTTTTACCATTTGCAGGAGAACATTTGTGAAAATGCATATAAAGGGCTAGAAAATATACATAAAAAGCTCAAATAATGAGTGGCCCAATTACCAAGAGAATATGAGCCCCAAACATGGACACAAACACCCAACACGAGCCCAAAGAAGAGGAGGCCCAAATCAACTTCGAGTCCATCTCGGGCTGCAGGAGCAGGCCCCGATAAAACTGGTCATACGAGCACATACGGACTCCGTTTTAAGTAATATAGGACTTGTTGGAAGGCTAGCTTGATGATCTACAAGGCCCAACTGGTCACACGGCCATTTGACCAATTCTAGATGTGGGCGCACCCAGGGCGCGGCCACGCCAGCGCTGGCCCCGCTTTGGCCCAATTTCGTCCTAGTGGCCCATGTCGATAGCCCAAAATTGATGGCGGTGTGGAATGGCGGTATATTCAATGCTAAGGATGGTGGGGAGGTCAGTTTAGGGGCCTTAATGAGGGGGAATTTGACAAAGACACCCTCCTCTCCACCTATAAAAGGATGGCCATTCCCTCCTCATTCCAACAACACACAAAAGGGAGAAAGAGCACCAAAGCAAGAGCAATACTCCAAAGGGCTATGCCCTAGTAGCTAACTAGAGTTGGAGAGTGAGATGTGAGGGTGGGAGCAGGAAAGTGCTGGGTTTGTTAGTGCCTCCCCAGCCTTGTACCTCGATGAACACCTGCTTGGCTTCTTAATGGGATCTTGGCTAAGTGTTCATGGTTTTATATGTCTTTTGTCTAGTTGAGCTCTTCCTTCTCTTGTTTGTGGGATCATCATCTGTCCCCATGGCAGATGCCCTAGTAGAGGGCCCTGATAAAGACGGATAATCCTGATCGACACTAGAGTAGTAGCTAAAAGCATAGACGTGGTGTCTAGGCTGGCGGCTACCTTCGTTTGCCTTGTTCCCCATGGTTGAGGTGGTAGGCGGGAGGTGGTGACAACCTTGTCCGTCCCTCATAATCCCCCACGTTAGGGTTCGGCGTAGAGGCATAGAGCTACAGGCCGGCATCACTTGGCAGACTACGTGCTCTCTCACGGAACCTTATGCAGGGCCCACTAGAGTACGGTGAAGCCGGGTGAAGCCAATAATATTGGCTCCACCCTCCACATATCCTTTGTGAGAGCATGATTTAAAGGGCTCCTTATGTGAAACCTTTTGGTTTAACCCCGTTTGGCACAAAACGGCTCCAAATGGCTTCTAGAGCCGGTAGAGAAACCATGCCAAACTGGACCTTAATACTATTAGAGATTAATACGGAGGGAAGACAAGAAATCAAAACACAAATAGCATCATTAACTAGCTAAAATTAAGTAGCTAATTGAGGGGTATATTATAGAGGACATAGGAATGTTTGGTCGTGTCCCCCCAGCAGCCCTTCCCTCCGCCACTAGCCGTGCATCTAGCGAAAGCAGGGCGCCCGCACACAAGATCCGCGATACCGCGTGGAAAATAAACGAATTGTCTCAGTTGGAGTTTCTTAGCGTTTCATTCCGTTGGTAACTGCACCTCCTCATAAATATCATGCCAAATAGGCAAATTTGCTGATGTGCTATAATTTTAAATGAGAATGAAACTCTGATGAAATCTCCACTGAGACTGGCATAAGAAATTGAGGACCGGGAATAGAAATAAATTAATCCTGAAATTGGTATAAGGGTGACAAGTATCTGTTCATAGCAAATCTCTTGACAATAGCCCCACCACCCCCCCACACACACACCCGCGCTGATGGCGATCTTCATTCCTTTTAAGTCTCTTTCGACGATGCCCACTGCCTAATATTCTCTGATTTCTTTGATGGAGCCAAGTTTGAGTTTGCACCGCAGGTGCGCTATCTAATGGAAAGATAACGTCTTGAACCCCAAACACAAGTGGGCGCGCTGCAGATGTGAGCATCTGGAATGGATTCTGACATTTTGTCAATGAATAGGAAGGTTCCCTTCATTTGTAACTTTTGAGAATAAATCCCCAAGAAAAATGCATTGTTAGATAAATTAAACAAACATCCATATTAGTGGTGCGTTGTTGACTGGAGGTAGTAGTAGCAGTGTGCAACAAACTTGAGTTTTAGAATGCCAAAAAAAAAAAAAAAAGATTGAAAGCATTATTCTTTGCCGCCAGAGAGCAGCCTTGGATCACATACACCTCAGATGAGCAAAACCTTGCGAACATCTATTCTTTACCACGCACACTAATGGAATATAATTGAATTGTCCATATTTTTTTATTCGCTTAAGCTTTTGGATTCAATAGCTACATACAAGGGCTGTTTGGCCGGGCTTCCGCCGGCTCTGGCTCTTGCACTGTAGCATACTGTAGCACGCATGAGCCGGAGCTAAGAAGCTAGGAAAACAGGCTCTGGATGCTTGATTGTGTTAGTGAGAGGGAAAGAGAGGAGAGAAGAATCGATTCTATGAACATTGTTGCTAGAGTGTTTTATCAAGTAGAGCCGGCGCCGGTGAATCCATACAAAGGGGCCGGCTGTTTGGTAGCGCTCTTCGAGCAGCTTCGGAAGCAGTTTTGCTTCTTCAACCAAACAGGGTCATGTCGCCAAAAAAAAAAAAAAAAAAAAAAAAAAAAAAAAAAAAAAAAAGGGTCAAACGACTCTGCTCCGCCTAGCTCTTCTCGTATTTTCCGCTCTCTAGAGCTGGACGAGACCAAGGGAGCTAAGAAAACCAGCTTCGCCTGACACTTTGGTTGTGCGCGCGGTTCTTCTCCGAAACGCCCCTCTGCAGGTGAAGCGTGGGGCGCAGTCGTGTGGAGCTGATGGAGCGCGGTCGCGTGGAGCCGCCAGAGCACCGGGCGCGTGGCAGCCATGGTCGCCGGGGTGGCTGCCACCGGGGCCGCGGGGGCGCGGTCGCTTGGAGTTGCCGGGGCCGCAGGGCGTCGTCGCTTGGAGCCGTCGTGGCGTACTGGCGTCGTGGGCATGGAAGACGAACAGCTCCTCGTGGATAGAAATCTCGACGCCCACCTGCTCTCCTTGCAAACGGATAAGGACAAGGAAACAGTGAAGAAAAAGAAAGGAAAAATATAAAAGAAAAATTAAAAATTAAAAAGGGCACGATGCACATTTTACACATTTTATCTATTTTACCAAACATCTCACCAAAACAGCTCCATCTGAAGCAGAAGTCAGACAAAAAAAAAAACCTACTTCACCAGAGCTGTACCAAACGGACCCTATTTATTGCCATCACCTTGCACTGTCTTACTCTCCTCACGAGCTCACCCCTCCTAGTCCAGCATGAACAGCTACTATTTATGGAAGGGGCAGTGGTGGTGGTGGTCGAGGTCGAGCGGTTGGGTAGAGACAGGACGCGAACCTAACGATGGTACGCATGCTGCGGTGCTACCTGCTCCATCTTTCTTTCTTCCTTCCTCTCTCTCTTGATCCGTTCGCACTAAAGGAAATGATGTTCGCGCACTGATCTCAGATTTTTGGTTCTCGATCCCTGTGGTGTTCTCTTCATGCTGATTTATCCAAAAAAAAAAAAAAAAAAAACTTTCTTCCTTTCCTGTAATTTTTACTACCCACTTCCTTGATTTTGTTTAATTCTGTAGGTGGACGTTATCCTGTAGTTATATTAACTGATGTCTCCTTCAAATATGCGCTGGGCAAGAAAACATTAACCGAACTCCCTCAGGATTCTGCCGACCGTGTATTCTTGATCGAAGATATGCAGCAATGGCAATCGCATTGGGACTGGTCTGCTCCATACAACAAGTTGGTACGTACCTAACCTAGCTAGGCAGCAGCTTTTCGATCTCTCAAGTTTCTTTTTTTCTTTTCCGGAGACTCGACCTCTAGAATTCTAATGTTCGAAATGATCTAGTTGGTGTATGAGTTCTACGAAAAGAATTCCCCACTGTGCAAGGCCATGAGCAAGCAGTATAAAGGCAAGGTCGACTTCTGCAAGTTGGACGTCGTCGACAACTTCGAGGTACAGACACAACCATTGATTACTACTGTAAGTGATTCCATGCATGTTCATTTGGAAGAGGACGCGCGTGATTATTGCAATCAATTAACCGTGCAGTTTTTGGCGCGGCTTTGCGGAGTGGAGGGAGCATATCCAACGTTCGTGCTATTCAAGAACGGCAAGCAGGTGGGCAAGGTCGTCGGCGTCAAGGAGGACGAACTCGAGCGGAGCATCCAGCGAGAGCTAAACTAGCACTCAATTTTCGTGTGAAGACATATATAATATATGGCGTTCATATACGCATCGGGAGTGCGAGGTACATGCATGTACATGCTACAAAACTATGTAGAATAAGCATGGTACGAAACTTGTCGACAGATGTTGAGTATTAGATGTACTATTCTATCGACTTGAGCTCTCATATGGGCTTGAATTTTAGGAGTCACAACTCACAAGTATTAAAAGTTCATGAATAAATCTAGTATCTTAGAGCACCTCCAAGAGTACCAAAAAAAAAAAAAAACTCCCAAAACTAATTTTCCGACCTTTGCAAAACTCCTTTTGGGAGACAAAAAAAAGGAGAGCTGCAACTCCAACTGTTCCCAAAATTGTATTCCAAAACTTCATCTTCTCCTAATCTCCTCTCATGGTCACCGCGAGTGCATGCTTCGCGGCGAGCGCGAGCAGCATCCTGTCAGTATAACCTACCAACAGTTCTTGCTTGCCTTCCTGGGTATAAACCAACCCATAATTCAGTGTTCCCTTCAAGTATCTCAGGATCTGTTTCACTATAGCAAGATGCTTAGCAGTAGGCTTCTCCATGAACCTACTTGCCATACCAACTGAGAATGCTAAATCAGGTCTGGTATGAAGCAAGTATCTCAAGCACCCAAAGATTCTTCTGTAATGAGTAGAATCAATCCTTTGTCCCTGCTTGTCTGCATCAAGCTTGCTTCCTGGATCCATTGGACACTTTGTGGCATTACAGTCAGCCATCCCAAACTGACTCAGGATTTTCTTAGCATAACCAGTCTGCCAAATTGCTATGTAATCTTCTTTCTACTCAACCTCTATCCCTTGATAGAATGACAACTTTCCCAAGTCACTCATATCAAACACTGAGGTCATCTGCTTCTTGAAGTTTACAATTTCTCCAGGTTGGCCACCTGTTACAATCAGATCATCAACACAGACCCCAACCATCAGAGCTAACTGACCTGTTCCTTAGATGTACACTGCTGGTTCAGTCACACATTTTCTGAAACCAAGCTTCTTCAGACTGCTATCAAGTTTTATGTTCCATGCCCTTGGGGCTTGTTTCAACCCATATGGTGCTTTGCTCAATTTCAACACCATATGCTCCTTTCCTTTCTGCACAAACCCTTCAGGCTATTTCACATAAACATTTTCTTCTAGTTCACCATTGAGAAATGCAGTTTTCACATCCAAGTTATGTACCTCCCAACCTCTATTAGCTGCAAGTACAAGTATTAGTCTCACAGTGTCAAGTCTTGCCACTGGAGCAAATACCTCCTCAAAATCTATTCCTTGTTTTTGAACATAACCTTTTGCAACCAATCTGGATTTATGCTTCACCACATCTCCAGTTGCATTTTTCTTCAATTTGAACACCCACTTCAAACTAGTATTGGTTTGTGACCTACTGGCAATTTTACCAACTCCCATGTTTTATTTTTGTTGATGGATTGGATCTCACTCTCCATGGCTCTGTCGATGTTTTATCACCAATAGCCTGCCACGGGGGTACCCGGGACAGTTGTTCGAGCTACGACGAATTGGAGCTTGGCGGTTTCGGTAACGAGACAAACAAGACGAACGGTTTTTATACTGGTTCGGGCCCTTGACTCGTGGTCAAGTAATAGCCTTTACGTCTAGTCGGCGTTAGCCTTGTTGCGTCATGTTGATGAGTATTGTGTTGGTTCTGTTTACAAGGTGTACCCTCAGCAGCCCTTTATAGCCTAGGGTCTGTTGCGGGTTCTTTGAGTCCTAGTCGGATTCAAGGAATGAGTCCTAAACTAAGAGTTTCGTGCTCTTTCCTGGAGCAGGAACGCGGGCAGCGCCAGTCTATCGAGGCCGCCCGCCAGTCTCTACTTGCTGATGAGACCATGTGTCGGGAGAAGGTGGAGAGAATAGTCCTTGTCCTAGAGAGCGAAGTTGCTGGTGAGTGCCCATCCTCGTGTTGTTTCGGTTGTCTTGTCTTCTTAATTCTATCTTTTGAGTTTTGCTTTATTGTTTTTCCTCTCGATCTTTCGCTGGCTTCATTAAGGAGCGGTAGGACTGGTTCGAGAGCTCGGAGGCCATGAAAGAGACCCTCCGCACCTCAGAAAATGAGAAGCAGGCGATAAGAGAACTCATTGACGCCCGTTGTGCAGAGGTTGAGCGCCAGTTTGCTTTGGCTCGGGAGTGGAGGCGTGACGCTGATTGGGATGTTTTTCAGGCCTTGAAGTATGCTCAGGACTTGGGAGCTCAGCTGCAGGTGGCCAACTCCAATTATCAAGCTTTGTGGGCGCCATGCAGTACATCCTCGGCTACATCAGTGAGGACGGTGATGAAGATATGTATGCCAACATAGGTGCCTATGCACCTCTTATTCCTTCCCGGTTCTTCAACTTCATGCAAGATGGTTTCCGGACGGTGGTGAGCAACATCTTGTGCCACATCCGGGTTCTTGCTCCTCAGGTGCAGCTGGAGAGGATCGCCGATCCCAATCCCTCTGATGCTTTTCTGGCGAAGGTTAATTCTCATGAAGCCAAGTTCGGTCCCCTGATAGACCAGGTTGTAGGACAGGTAGAGATAGGTGATGATCCCGCTGCTCCTGCGCCTTGAACGTGCGTTCTTGTAATAACCTTATAAACGGTGCCGCTACTTTTATATAAATCTTTTTGCTTCAAAGTTTCTTCTGTCTTCCTTCTGTGCAAGCTTTGACTTGTCTATCTTTTGTTTGTCTTGCTTTAAAAGCTTCAAAAAATCTTCTTTTTTGGGGTCTGTGCTCTACAGCCCCCGAGCCTTCTCTGTGTTCTTTTCTTTGGAAGAAGTTGGATGAAGGGTCTTTGTTGTATTGGGTTTGTTTTGTCTGCTTCAAGTGCCTTTGCGGCTTGTCTTCATCTTCTACTTGATGCTTGGCGGATTTGAAGCTCTAGGCCCGGGCGCTAGGCCTCGACACTAGGCTAGTTTTGGCACTAGAACCCGGGCGCGAAGCCTTGATTCTAGGCTGGTTTTTATGCTCTGGTGCAAGCTCTCTGTCTTCTTCTTTGTGCATAGAGGATTTGAAGCTCTAGTGCCCGGGCATTTGGCCTCGACACTAGGATGGCTTTGGCACTAGAACCCGGAGTGAAGCCTCAATTATAGGCTAGTTTTTTATGCTCGAGCTCTCCGTTTTCTTCTTTGTGCTTAGAGGATTTGAAGCTCTAGTGCATGGGCGCTTGGCCTCGACACTAGGCTGGCTTTGGCACTAGAACCCGGGCGTGAAGCCTCGATTCTAGGCCAGTTTTTTATGCTCTGGTGTGAGCTCTTCGTCTTGTGCGTAGAGGATTTGAAGCTCTAGTGCTCAGGCCCTTGGCCTCGACACTAGGCTGGCTTTGGTACTAGAGCCCAGGCGTGAAGCCTTGACTGCTAGACAGATTTTCATGCTCTGGTTTGGGCTCTCCCCGTGCTCCATAGGATGAAAGGTAGCTCTAGGCCCAGCGCTTGGCCTCGACACTAGGTTGGTTTTGGTACTAGAGCCCGGGAGCGAAGCCTCGACTGCTAGACCGATTTTCATGCTCTGGTCCAGGCTCTCCCCATGCTTCCCAGGCTGAAAGGTAGCTATATGCCCGGGCGCTTGGCCTCGACACTAGGCTGGTTTTGGTACTAGAGCCTGGGCATGAAGCCTCGACTGCTAGACCGATTTTCATGCTCTGGTCCGGTCTCTCCCCGTGCTCCCCAGGCTAAAAGGTAGATGAAGCCACCGGTCTTGTAGCTCTAGGCCCGGGCGCTAGGCCTCGACACTAGGCTCTTCGTGCTCTAGAATCAGTTAGCTATGCCAAGTTCTAGGCTAGAATTTTTGTTGTTCTTTTAGCTCTAGGCCCGGGCACTAGGCCTCGACACTAGGTTCGTCGTGCTCTAGAATCGGTTAGCTACATCGAGTTCTAGGCCAGAATTTTTTGTTGGTGAAGTCGTGGGCGTCATAGCTCTAGGCCCGGGCGCGAGGCCTCGACACTAGGCTCTTCGTGCTCTAGAGCCGGCGTGATGCCCCGTACTCTAGGCCAAAATTTTTTGGTGAAGAAGTCGCAGGGCGTCGTAGCACTAGGCTCGGGCGCGAAGCCTCGACACTAGGCTCTTCGTGCTCTAGAGCAGGGTTGATGCCCCGTACTCTAGGCTAGAATTTTTTGGTGAAGAAGTCGCAGGGCGTCGTAGCACTAGGCTCGGGCGCGAAGCCTCGACACTATGCTCTTCATGCTCTAGAGCTGAGTTGATGCCCCAAACTCTAGGTTGGAATTTTTTGGTGAAGAAGTCATAGGGCATCGTAGCACTAGGCTCGGGTGTGAAGCCTCGACACTAGGCTCTTCGTGCTCTAGACTCTGCTTGATGCGAGCTCTAGGCCAGAATTTTTTGTTGATGAAGTCACGTAATCAGCAATTTTGCTCTTTGAATCTCTTGACATCTTTATTCATCTCTTGGAGTAATGTTACAACCTTCTTTCAATTGTAGAATCATCAAAGTTGGCTAATGTGCCAGGCGTTCTTCAATGGTATTTCCTCATTTGTCATCAACTCATATGTTCTAGGCCATACTGCTGTCTTTACTTTGAATGGTCCTTTCCATGGGCTGAGAAGCTTGTATCTTCCATCTTTCTTTTGAATGAGTCATAGAACTGAATCCCCTAGTTTGAGTGTTCGGGGTTGTGTGCTTTTGTCGTAGTGTCTTCTTACTCCTTGTTGGTATCTTGCATTTTAAAGTATTGCACTTTCTCTGACTTCTTCTAGGCAATCGAGTTCTAGCTGTCTTGTTTCTTCGGCTTTTTCTTCGTAATGCTCTATCTTTGGTGACATCCATAGCAAATTGGCTGGTAATATTGCCTCTGATCCGTAAACGAGGAAGAAGGGTGAGTACCCTGTTGATCTTCTAATCTGGATTCTTAGCCCCCAGACTACTTTGGGTACTTCGTTTATCCACTTTGATCCATAGTCTTTTAAGTCTTCGTATAGTCTTGGATTTAGTCCTTGGAGAATCAACCCGTTGGCTCTTTCAACTTGCCCATTGGCTTGAGGGTGGCAATGAATGCGAAGTCAATGTCAATCCCACAATATTTTGCCCATAGGGTGAATTTTTTAGCTGTGAACCGGGATCCGAGATTTATTATGATCCTATTGGGTATGCCAAATGTTGTGCATAATGTCTTGTATGAATTCCACTGCCTTCTCAGCGCTGTATTTTACTAGCGGCTTGTATTCAATCCATTTGGTAAATTTGTCTATTTGTTGATACCAGAAGTGGCAAATGGATATACCGCAAGAGTACGGTAGTCAATGTAGCCTTCACCGGGAGTATTCCAGGTATCGTGTTTCCACAGGGAACATGAAGTGGTTTAACTAGGCTCAAGATCATCAGATGAGGACCAAAGGGGCTTAGGATTAGGTAATGAGAGGTCTTTCTAGTAGATAAACCTGATCGGGTACTCTAAGTATACGAGAACTTAATCTTACCCTTTATTGGGGGTGATAGGTGACACGGCAAGCGACAGAACATTTGCCGAGGCAGCTACCAATGCAGCCCAACTATTATTTGACAACTTGCCTAATAACACATGCAAGGAACTCTAGACCTAGTAAAACCTGTCATGTTTAATACTAGGAGTCTACACAGTGCGACAAGGAGTCCACACAGGTAAGAGTTAGTCTAAGCACCACGTCTACACTAATCCTACTACTCTAAGCTCAGCTGATGGCTTCGAGCACTTCAACAAGTAAAGCGATGTGCCAGTAAAATGCTTGTATACTTAAAGTACTAAACCAGAATGTAAATAATAGAAAGGCTCAGATGAAAACTTACTAGAAGATTCGCATCGACTAAGGCGCTCCCTGAAGAAGACTCCCGACAGGCCGGGACTCCTCCTTAGGAACTCCTCACTCTCTTCCCTCTATTCTCACACTTAAGCTACTAAAGTAGTCTCTTCGTATGATACATCATGCTAAAGTGGGTGCGAATGGGGGGTATTTATAGTGGGAGGTGGAGTGAGGGCTACTCCATCGCCACGTCAGCGATCCGCGTGACACCATCTCTCCACCCTAGGATAAATCAACCTTGGGAACCGCCTCAGGATGGACGGCATCGGTGAAGCGTCACGTGGATAGCCACCTTGGGTCGGTTGAGTGCCAACCGACTTGGTTGGAGACTTTGAGGGGATCGGCCGACCCTTGTCCATGACAAGTGGGCCCAGCCTTGGTCCACTGGTGGAATGCTGAAGTCGGTGGAGTAAAATGGAGCTTCGAGGCCCACAAGAGGGGGATCGGCCGACGCCCTTTATGTCAAGTGGGGACATGGGTGAGTGTCCCCACATGTCATAGAGTCCATTCCAGGTGTCAGTTATTTTATTGTCACATCGGTTCCTTCGTTGTGGGCCCATGGATCCGTGTGACTTCATCTTCTAAAGTTGATTTCAAATATACTTGTGATCCAAGGGTGGCACTAGCTTGGGGCTATGTTGGGAGGATCCTGGTTGTCTGGCAGTGTCTGAGATGGTCCCATGAGGGGATCGGCCGATCCCCCTTTGGTGGAACCAAAGGTCCATCTTCTACAGGTGGCTTCCTCATGCAATTCTAAGCACAATGGTGGTACTGGGTCCACCAATATGGGATCGGCCGATCCCACTTTTGTGGAACCAGAGGTCCATCTTTTGCACATTGTCTCTAGAAGCTATGATATTAATGATTGTGAAGTTGGTTTTTCAATTGGCCATACTTGGTTGGTTGCCTAACCTTCATATGGAGCTTCCGGACGCTGAAAAGTACCAGTTTTTGTATCTGCAGCCAAATAATGACATGTACATGTGGAACCAAGTTATTTGTACCTATGTCACTACTTGTTAGGTGGTTTCTTCCTCAAAATGTGTCATTTGTTGACGGTTATGATGGTAGAAAACATGGTATAATAACCGTCAACAAGACCCCCCACACTTGATTCTTTGCTCGTCCTCGAGCAAAAGTTAGAGAGAGGTGAAAGAAGACCATGAGACATTCTAAGATAACAGTGATCATAAAGTATTCATTCAAGACATAGTTGATGCAGATGGGTTATGTGGTAGTATCTAGCTTATGTCCTTTAGAAGTTGAGAAAAGGAACAACTCTCAAGGCAAAGTCATCTACCAATTCTTACTCTTGGTACTTAGAGCTTTTATGATAATTTTAAAGATGAAGCACATAGTGCATTCTTACTCCTCATCTAGCACTCTTAAATCACTCAAGTTATGTAGCAAGCCTTACCAAGGCATAGAGTGTTTGCCTTCTTTGTTTCATCCTACATCTATCAGGCTTATGTGGAGCTTGGTAGGGATAAACAAGGAAGCATACTTTGCAATGCAAATGTTGCTTAGTGAAAACAAGGATCCAGGGAGAAAATTGTCATAATCCAAGATCAAGATGTGCAAGTGTGTGGATAGTGTTGATCTAAGATGCTCCCCTATTTGGTAAAATTCCTTCTCTATTTATTTTGAGACATGGCTAGCTCTCTCTTCTCTTTTTTTACTAGCCTTATGTCTCATCTACTCATCATACTAGAGAGATATTCTAGAAATGTAGAGCATGGAGCATCTATATATGGTGGAAATGATATCGTGTTGCATACTTCTTGTGTAGAAGTAGCAAGCATGATATGTGGTGTGTGTGTGATCTTGATCTCAGGATTATGACAAAACTCTCACTAGGGTCACATGGTTTGACAAAACTCATTGCAAATGCATGTTGCACTCAAAAGGGGTTATGTTGATCGTAGCATGAGCATATATGGCTTTGGTAGGGCATTTCTTGCTAATGAGGAGTGAATGACACTACGGTTTTTATGATTTTCAAAAACAAATCTCTAAGTACCTTGGATAGAAAAGGTGTAAATCATGAGCCAAGAATTGTCTCACTTTTATCAACAACTTAGTCAATATGTTTTCCTAAAAGTGTTACCCAAGAGCATGAACATATGCAAGAAATTAACTTTATGGCACTATTTCTCTGAACATGTCATAAATCAGTCATATTTTAATTGGGATGCAAACATTCACTTATTCTTTTCTTTGTTTTTATTGAAGGAGTGAGGAAAATAAAGAAATAAGTAAAACCGAGAAGGAGAGAATGGGGCAAACCAGACAGTGATGCAATGCTCGACGATGTGGTGCTGTCTGGTGGGCCAGGGCACCATGGTGGGGTCGGCCGACCCCACTTTGGTCATGCCCGTTCTTTGTGGTTCGATTCTCCTCGGTTCAAAGTGTAATGCCGCAAACTTGGTTTTCCCGGTGGCCACAATATAGGGGTCGACCGACCCCTTCATTGGGCGATCCTTCGGTGTGTCAACGTGATGGGGCGAGTGCGGCGTCGTGCAATGTCAAGTTGGGTTCGGGGACATCTCTAGGCGGTCAACCGACCCTCCCCCCCCCCACTTGGAGTCTTAGCACAATTGAACTTGAAGGTGTTGTCGTCGTTATCCTGGAGCGTGACGGCTCCATGCGTCGCGGCGTCGATCATAAGGAATGGTCCTTCCCACTTGCTTCTTAATTTTCCATGGCCAAATAGCTTGACCCTGGAATTGAACATGAGAACCTTATTCCCAGGATGGAACTCCTTTTGTTTGATCCTCTTGTCATGCCATCTTTTGGTTCTTTCCTTGTACATCCTGGCATTGTGATATGCTTTCTCCCTCCATTCTTCAAGTTCTGAAATCCGGAGCTTCCTATTCATTTTGGCTGAGGGCAAATCCATGTTCCATCTCTTTATTGCCCAGTGTGCCCTGTGCTCCAGCTCTACTGGTAGGTGGCATGTCTTGCCGTATACAAGTTGGTATGGTGTCATACCAATTGTGGTTTTGTATGCGGTCCTGTATGCCAGAGTGCGTCCGGGAGCTTACTTTTCTAGGCTGTTCCCATTTCATTGACAATTTTTTGTAGAATGTTCTTGATTTGTTTGTTGGATGTTTCTACTTATCCGCTTGTTTGAGGGTGATAAGGTGTCCCGATGTTATGCCTTATCCCCACATCTGTTAGGAACTGTCGGAATCTCTTGTCGATGAAATGGCTGCCCCATCACTGATAACTAGTCTTGGGGTGCCAAACCATGGAAAGATGACTTCCTTGAACATCTTCTTTGCGTGTGTAGAGTTAGCTGCTTTTCATGGTAATGCTTCCACCCATTTGGATACGTAGTCCACTGCCACTAAAATGTACTCACAGCCTTGAGACTGGGGAAACAGACCCATGTAGTCGATTCCCCAGGCATCAAATAGCTCCACTTGCAAGTTGTTTGTGAGTGGCATTGCATCATGGGTGCTAATGTTCCCGTGTTTCTGGCATCTAGCACACTTCTTCATGAAGTCTTTGGTGTCTTCATACATGGTAGGCCAGTAAAATCCACTTTGCCAAATCTTGGCATGGGTTCTAAATGCCCCATAGTGGCCTCCATATTCTGCTCCGTGGCACTTCTCCATGATCTTGATGGCTTTGTCCATGGGCACACACCTCCTCAACACACCATCTTGGCTGACCCTATAGAGGTACGGGTCATCCCACAGGTGCACCTTACTATCCTTGGCAAGCTTCTTCTTGTTTACCCCAAGTGGTATGTAGCCTGAGACTAGGTAGTTGACGATGTTCATGTACCACTGACACCTTGAGAAGCGTGTCATCCCGAAGATAGTCGTTGATGGGTAGATCCTGTTTATCCTCGACTTGCATTCTAGACAAATGATCGGCTATCGAGTTTTCTACTCCCTTTTTATCTTTAATTTCAAGATCAAATTCTTGGAGTAGTAGGATCCATCTTATTAGTCTTGGTTTAGCATCTTTCTTAGTGAGCAGATATTTTAGAGCAGCGTGATCGGTGTAAACGATCACTTTTGCTCCTACTAAGTAAGATCTAAACTTGTCTATAGCAAACACTATGGCCAAAAGTTCTTTTTCTGTGATTGCATAATTTAACTACGGCCCAGTGAGTGTTTTGCTAGCATAAGAGATTGCGTGATGTTTCTTATCTTTGGTTTGTCCTAAGACAGCACCTACAGCATAGTCACTAGCATCACACATTATCTCAAAAGGGAGCGACCAATTAGGGGGTTGAATGATTGGCACAGAGACAAGTGCTTTCTTAAGATAGTAAAAAGCATCTAAGCACTTATCATCAAAATCAAAGGGTGCGCCTTTAGCCAGCAGGTTTGTTAAAGGTCTAGCAATCTGAGAGAAATCTTGTATAAAACTTCTATAAAAACCTGCATGACCTAGGAAACTACGAACACCCCTAACGTTCATGGGAGGCGGGAGCTATTTTATGACCTCTATTTTGGCTATATCTACCTCTATCCCACATTCGGACACTCTATGTCCTAGCACTATCCCTTCTCGAACCTTGAAATGGCATTTTTTCTAGTTCAAGATCAAGTGCTTCTCCTAGCATCTTCGTAAGACACGGTCCAGGTTCTCAAGACAATTGTCAAAAGTTTTTCCATAGAAGAAAAATTCGTCCATGAAAACTTCAATGATCTCTTCTATCATGTTTGAGAAAATGGACATCATGCAAGTTTGGAAAGAGGCAGGGGCATTGCATAGGCCAAAAGACATGCACCTGTATGCATATGTCCCATAGGGGCATGTGAATGTGGTCTTACTTTGGTCATCGGGATGGACTGGGATTTCATGATAACCCGAATACCCGTCAAGAAAGCAAAAGAAAGAGTGTTTGGCTAACCGTTCCAACATCTCATCAATGAATGGTAATGGGAAGTGGTCTTTCTTTGTTGCTTTGTTCAGTTTTCGGTAGTCTATGCACATCCTCCTTCCCGTGACGGTTCGTTGAGGAATTGGTTCATTATTATCGTTTTTAACGACCGTCATTCCTCCCTTCTTAGGAACTACTTGGACGGGGCTAACCCACTCACTGTTAGGAACAGGGTAGATTATGCCCACATGCAAGAGTTTTAGGACCTCTTTCTTCACCACTTCTCTCATCGTATTATTCAGCCTCCTTTGAGGCTCCCTAGAAGGTGTAGTATCAGGTTCGATAGGGATGCGATGTGTGCAGAGCACGGGACTAATTCCCTTGAGGTCTTGTAAGGAGTATCCTAAGACAGCGGTGTTTTTCTAAGATGGTGATAAGTTTAGCGGTCTCTTCCTCTGAGAGTTGATTGCTAATGATTATGGGCTATCCCTATCACCATTTAGGAAGGCATACTTAAGCCCAAAAGGAAGTGGCTTAAGCTCTATGGAAGGTTTGGGAGGTGGTTCGGATTCATCCAATTCTAAGGATTCGTGTAAGTCAGTTTCCACTTCTTGGATGAAATCATTGGCGTCCTCCTCAAGGTTGGGCTGGGACGCCTCCAAGAGAGTTGCTAACATCACCTCCTCTATTCGGTCAGGCTCAGGTCGTGGTTTGGTTTTAGTGTTAATAGCACCTAAGAAAGGGATAGAAAGGTCTAGACCCTTCCCGAGGTGACCCTTGAGGTACCCTTCATGAAATCCCTCAAGGAATCTCATGAGTGGGTGCCCAATTAACAAGTCAACCTCCTCTATATCAAAGATGAAGAAGTTCAAAAGGATGTGGACTTTGTTAATGAAGACAGAAATATTCTTTGCAATCCCGCAACTCTCGACCAATTCTCCAGAATGTAACTTGAGAAATTTGTTGGTCGGGGTTAGCGGCTCCTCGCCTAGGAGTGATAATGCTAGTGTTTTAGACATTAAACTTACTCCTACAGTGGGGTCATAGAGGGAATCTACTGGGGTCCTATTTATGACACAAGGAATGGATGTGAAACAGGAGAGAAGTCTAATGACATCAGACGATGCCTCCGCTTCTTTCAGCCATTCACTGCTCATAATGGATGTGAGCTCTTGAGCAGTCGCCTTAAGGTAACATGTCTCAAGACGTGGTGTTATATGATCGTTTGGAGCTCTATGGGCCGTGGACCTCCTTTGCACAGGTTGTTTCGAGACATTGCCGAAATCGACAAAAAGATCAGTCTCGACGTTAAGAGGATAATCCAAAGGATGAATTACTTCTTCCTTTGGAGAGATTTGTGGTTGTGGTTCAGGGCTGACGGCTTGGGAGGTAGATAAAGGGGTTTCAGCTATCGTGGGTTTGTCTTTGGGAGTTTGGTCTTCCTCAAGAGCTTCATTATGGTCATCAGTGTAGGGGGTGTTCTCGAGAATAGTCGCGAGAATATCCTTGCCTTCACTGATGGGTGAATGAAGAAATGCTCCTTTAGAGGCTAGATCAAGGAATTGTGCGGAGATTCGGCTAAGACTGAGATAGAAGTGTTGCACAAGTGTTGGCTCGGTTATAGCTAGCAATTCTGGGTCGGAGGATGCTAAGTCTGTAAGACGGGCCCAGGCCGCACCCAGAGACTCCTCTTCTTGCTTGAAGTTTAGGACCTCTCTACGGAGATGAGCTACGCGGGAGATAGGGAAGTAGGTTAAACAGAACTTGGCTTGTAGCTTCTCCCATTCTCCTTTCACACTCCCTACGCAGCGAGTATACCATCGTCTGGCTTTTCCTGTCAAAGAGAACAAAAATAGCTTCCACTTAAGTGTTACTCGCCTCATCCCTTGGATGTGAATGCATGAACAAAGTTTTTCGAAATCACGTAGGTGTGTATAGGGATTCTCATCTCCTTCTCCCGAAAGGGATTCTCCTGAACCATCGCTATGAGGCTCGGGGCTCATATAGCGAACGGCCAAAATGGCTTTTTGTGATGAACTAGGTGGCTCCAACTCAGCGCCCGATGGAGCACCATAATCGAAGAGGGTTGTTTGATCCATTTAGATGTATTTATAAGATTTTAGTCAAATAAAGATAACAATTTTTACTCTAGTTAAAACAACTACCATTTCCCAACAACGGCGCCAGAAAGCTTGTTGACACCAGAAGTGGCAAAAGGATATACCGCAAGCGTATGGTAGTCAATGTAGCATTCACCAGGAGTATTCCAGGTATCGTATTTCCACAGGGAACATGAAGTGGTTTAACTAGGCTCAAGATTGTCAGATGATGACCAAAGGGGCTTAGGATTAGGTAATGAGAGGTCTTTCTAGTAGATAAACCAGATCGGGTACTCTAAGTATATGAGAACTTAATCTCACCCTTTACTGGGGGCGATAGGTAAAATGGCAAGCGACAGAACACTTCTTGAGGCAGCTACCAGTGTAGCCCAACTATTATTTGACAACTTGCCTAATAACACATGCGAGGAACTCTAGACCTAGTAAAACCTGTCACGTTTAATACTAGGCGTCTACATAGTGCGACAAGGAGTCCACATAGTAAGAGTTAGTCTAGACACCACGTCTACACTAATCCTACGACTCTAAGCTCAGCTGATGGCTTCGAGCACTTCAACAAGTAAAGCAATGTGCCAGTAAAAATAGATCTTACCTGCTCAGGGTTAGTGGCAACAGGCAATGCAACGGCTAACTGCGCTATCCTAGCTTCTATCTTTTTATTAAACTCTAGTTGGTCCTTAATGGCGGAGGAGAAACTATCCATTTTATCGATTATGCTTTCCTAGGTGCTATCATTAATATCAAGCCTTGCCTTAATGTCTAAGTTGACTTTAGATTGCTGCAGAACTAATTCTCTCAAAGTAGGTTGCTTTGCAATATTACCTGGATTCGTACCTTGGTTATTTGGTTGTTGCCTCCAATTAGGTTGGTGTGGAACCTTCCTGACGATAGGGCTTGAGTTTTGCTTATACATGGCTTCAATTGCCCTCTGGTCTTCCTTGTACTTGGCCCTCTGGTCAAGCCAGTGGAGTAAGGTATCCATCTTGGTAGACAATGCATTCACTTCTTCAATTTCTTCTTCGCTTTGGTGACAATCTTGAATGTTTTCTTGGGACCAGCTCTGACTATCTGCTCTCTTCTCCATAAGGTTCTTAGCTTTCCCAAGAGTGAGTGACAAAAATGATCCTTCAGCAGTTGCATCTAGGTGCTCACGTGCCTTCTGGGTTAATCCATGATAAAAGCCTTGC
This sequence comes from Themeda triandra, assembly GCA_018135685.1. Taxonomy (NCBI): domain Eukaryota; kingdom Viridiplantae; phylum Streptophyta; class Magnoliopsida; order Poales; family Poaceae; genus Themeda; species Themeda triandra. The sequence continues at coordinate 106,090 of JAENPR010001215.1, read as the reverse complement.
ATGAGTAACCATTCTTCCATTCCATGATGAGGATAATCTTGGATGTATCCTTGCAGACGCTCCCATGCCTCTGAAACGGTCTTTGTCTTCTGCTGTTGGAAGTTGGTAATCTTTCCCCTTAAGGCATTGGTCTTGCCTATTGGGAAGAATTTTGCTAGAAAGGCCTTGGAACACTTCGCCCATGTGTTGATATCATCTTTATTTGCATAGAACCACTGCTTCGCTCTTCCCACTAGTGAGAATGGAAAGAGGCGGAGTAGTATGATGTCTTGATGAACTCCTTCTATGGCTATAGTGCTTCCAATTTCCATGAAGTCTTGTAGATGTGTACTTGCATCTTCATGAACCTTTCCACTGAACTGGATAGCTTACACCATGTTGATGAGGCTTCGCTTGAGCTCAAACTCAAGGTTATCCATTTCTATCACTGGACCAGTGCGGATGTTCTCTACTGTTGGAGCAGAGAACTCCAACAAGGTCTTTTTAGCCATCTCTTCGTGGCATTGATGACGAGCTTCCTTCTTGATTGATCCGACTACGATGATCGAGAGTTGAATGTATCCGATTCAATCCTCGCTAATATCCCGTATAAAATATTGACAAAGAAAAAAAACGGATAGAGGTGAACACGCCAAAGTAGAGGTGACTAGTGACAATCACTCATTTTCTAAGTATCTCGCTAAGCAATTTTTCTCTAAAAGTTTATTCCTTCCCCGCAACGGCGCCGAAATGCTTGTTGACACTTCTAACACCACTCATGCTAAGTTGTCCTCCCTAGCATGGCACCAGAAGTGTTGGTATAGAAACTGCTCCTCTAGTAAAATAAATAAGGGATCCGCAAGTGAACAGATAATACACTATCGTTGCACTTCACCGGGAAGTATTCCAGGTATCGTTATTTATATTTAGCTCAAGGGAAAGAACTAAGGACTTAAACAATAAGATAAACTTGCTAAACATGACTACTTATGAGTGATTGATTGCACAAAAATACATACTTTGCGTAGAGGTAAACCATGATAAATAAAGAATATAAATTATAAAGCTCAGGGAATAAATCACACAAAGATTAGAGATAGACTACTCAACGAAAGGTAGGTTGATGTCTGATTAGTTCAAGAAATAGAATTTCTAGGTAGGTTCTAATCTACTAAGTCATTCCTCTACTGTAACGCTACACTATCATATATAGCACAAAAGACTCTTCATCGATGTATAAGGATCATTGCTATAAAAAGCCAAGTCATAACCGGACTTCCTACGCAACTTTATTTCTGCTAGACCTACCAACGGGCGATGGAATACAAAGGACTCAACAGGACTGTCACTCCCGCGATCTACCACACGACCCGGCCAATAGGGTGCATTTGCAGGTAAACGGCATCTAAGCACCATGCTTACATGAAAACTACCACCTAACCCTCCCGCGAAGAGAGCTAAGCGCTTTGCAAACATATACATAAACTCATTATCAATCATAACGAGTACCACGTTTGACAGCCAGGTGGAATACTTGACGGGGTGGATGACCTTCGCCCTAAGCAGTTTGTCGACCTCCTCCTTTGCCGCCTGTTTCCTTTCTTCCGACATTTTGTGGAGCTTATGTTTCACTGGAGGGACGTCGTCTCTGACGTTTAGTCCGTGGTCGACGATGGTTCTTTCGACCCCACGCAGATCCTCCGTGGACCATGCGAACACGTCGTTGTTTTCGCGGAGGAAGTGTAGCAGGTTTTCCTCTGTGCTGTTGTCGAGGAGTGCGGAGATGTTGATTTGCTTTTCAGGCTCTTCTGGCGAAAATGGGACCCTCTTTGTCTCCTCTTCTGGTTGGGCGCGCAAAGGTTGAGGCTGTTCATCCGGCAAGGGTTCTGGCGTCTTCACTGTTCTTCCGTCCTCCTTGTCGGAGACGCAGTGTACATTTTTCTGGCCCGGTGCTGTTGCATTTTCCGCTATTTTGGCGAGGGTTTGGTCCCCGTATACCGCGATGATTCCTCCAGGGGCGGGCATCTTCATGCACAGGTACCTGGGGTGTAGGACTGAGCTAAACTGGTTGGTGACCCCCTGCCAAATATGACGTTGTAATTGTACATCATGTCGACCACGTCGAAGGTTATGTGCTCGGTGCAGAAGTTGTTTTTGTCGTCAAAGGAAACTGGAAGGGTTACCTTGCCGATGGCCTTTATCTGCTACCCTCCGAAGCCAAATAGTGGATTGCCGGCAGGTTGAAGCTGCTTTCTGTCTAGCTGCATGTTATCGAAGGTTGATGCGAATAGGATGTCTGCGGAGCTACCTATGTCGACTAGAATCTTGGTGACTGTCCACCCGGCGATGTTTGTCTCTATGACCATGGCGTCGGTGTGGGGTAATCTTTTAGCTTTAGGTCAGAGCCATCGAAGGTGATGGGGATGTGGGACCACTGAGCGTTCCTGTGTGGGCCGTCCACCGCAACGTGGTGGATTCTCCTGTAATGCTCCCTGCACTGCCGCTTGTTTCCATGGTCCTCGTTCGAGCCTCCGAAAATGGCGAGTATGACGCCGAAGGTAGAGGTGGGGTTGTTGACGGTTGTAAGGTTGGAGGGGCCAGCTGGTTCGGCTTTGATGGGCTGGGGGCCTGTGAGGGCGGGCAGTGGCGGTGGTGGAGGAAGGTTGTGGTACTGCTCCATCGGGGGTTGCTGCGGAGGATGAGTCACCGTGTAGTTCTGGTAGTTCTGGCGAGGGTATTGGTGTTGGTGGGTGTATTGCGGGTGGTTTAGGTTGGGCTGGTTGTAGGTGTGTTGCTGGTTGCGGGGTGGGGGTTTGCCTTGCGCATGTGGTTAACTGTCCTAGCCGGTGCGAGGGTGCTGAGGTGCGCGCCCCGAAGCTCCAGCCCCTTTTGGTAGTAGATGCATTGCTTGGTGTAGTGGCCGCCTTCCTGACCGCAGAAGTGGCAATATGGCCTGGGATAGTCCCTTGTGCCTTGGGTGCTTGGGTTGCTTGGTCTTTGGTCTCTCTGCTGCAGGGGTTGCCTTGGCTGATTTTGCTTTGCCTCTGTGTCTTGCGGGGGCGGAGTCAATTACATTGACGTTCACCGGGGGTTACGGGGCGGTTATCGGAGCGGGGTCCCTTCGTTGAAGTCTCTTCGCCGAAGCTTCGCGGCCGACTACCGCGTGGTGGATCGAAGGTTCTGGCTTTTACTCTGTCATCGTTCTCTGCTCGTATCTGTTTCTCCATGATTTCACATAGCTCCGCTGCTGACTTGGGGTCTGTTCTGGACAGCTTTCTGTAGCAGGTTCCGGGGCGGATGCAACTTAGGACGGCGACAATCATGACCTCATCTGTGATGCCGGTGGTTCTGTTTCTTGTTTGGAGGAACCGTCTCCACCAATCTTGGAGTAACTCGTTTGCCCCTTGCCTGCAGTTGACGAGGGTTGTGGCCTTAACGTTTGCTTTGCCGAAGCCTTTGAAATTTGTGCAGAGCTTGTCGCGGAGGTCGTCCCAGCATCTGATGGAGCCCAGGGTAAGGTTGCTATACCAAGACTGTGCTACTTCTCTGGCCACAATTACGAAGGTTTTGGCCATGGTGTCCTCATAGCCGCCGGCTGCGGCGACGGCGGCTTCATAGCTCATGAGGTACTGGCGAGGGTCGGAGCGTCCTTCATAACACGGGAGGTGTTGGAGGTTGAAGGATGGTGGCCAGGGAGTGGTTTGCAGGGCGTAGCAGAGGGGAGACTTGGAGTCAATATGTCATGGGTTTCTGTGGTGCATTTGGGGCCTGCTGTTGCCAATCCTCAGCTTGGGCATGAGCCGGGTAAAGGTGGTTGATGCGAGGATTCTGGTGAGGTGGGGGTGCTTCGGGGTCTTGGTCATTGTTCAGTTGGGGCGGGTGCGGGTGAGGCAAGGGTGGCTGGTTGTGGGGGCGGGGGTGGAGGGGGTGGCTGGTTATGGTGGGGCACTTGCGGATTCTCGACCTCCGCTGCAGCTGGCTTTGGTGGTTGAACTGCTGCCTCGGCGGCCTGAAATCTTGCCTCTGCTTCTGCGTTGGCTACTGCTTGCTGGATCCTCCGGAGTTCATCCATAGCTTCACTGGTTCTACGTCTGGTGGTGGCTGCCTGGTTCTGCCTATTGAGGTCCTCCAGCTGCCTCTTGCTTGCCTCGATGCGCGCGTGTAGATCTATCAGGATTCTGTCCAGGTCTTCCGTGTCGATGTTTCCCTCACTGACGGAGGTTAGGTCAGAGTGCAGGCCGGAGGTGTGTGGGTGGGGCGGATGAATGATGGTCTCTTGTACTATGGAGCTGCGAGGGATTGCCCCACTCGGGTCGGAGAGTGCCGCTGCGGAGGTTCCAGCAGGCTGAGGCGTCGAGGTTCCGGCGGCTGCGGGTTGGGGGCGAGGGCTCCGGCTCCCACGATAACTGGTGCGGTGGCTTCTGGTGTGTCAGTTGTTGTGCCTAGCGCCGCGTCTGCGGCACCGACGCCCCTAGCTTGAGTGGATGGTGCCATGGCTAATATATTCGGTCCCCATGGACGGCGCCAACTGTTGGAAAGCGGACTTCTACCTTCCTACCCTAGCTGGGGAACCAGTGGGAGGGAGACGAGGGTACTGCCAAAGAGGAATAGGAAGGAGAGGGAGTCTGGCGCGAAGGTTAGGGCTAGGAGGAGGGGGTTGGAGACTTGGAGTAAATGCTAGTCATTTTATCTCATTTAATTGCACAGAGTAGCATTAATTACAAAGCAGGGGATTCCAACCACCCAACATGTATAGTGCCCCCTGGTATTTATAGAGGCATACCAGGGGTTACGGGTATTAATTACAAAAGGGTTTTGGGATACATCAGACTGCGGGTGGGCCCGATGCAGGGGCATTCCTATACTTGAGCGCCACGGGCGCCTCCTGGCGAACGGCACCTTGCAAGCAGGTCCCACCGTGATGTCGTCCTTCCGAACGGGTGACGGCGAGCGGGGCGCGGGAATGCGAAGGTTCCCGCCGTGCAGGTAAGCGAAGGTCTTGGATGTCCTGGTTTCAAGGGCCTATGCATGGGTTGAGCGGAGGCCGGCAAAACAAGAGGAGGTGGGGATTCTTGACCCGGGCGAAGGTGAGGGTGCCGCATACCTTCGCAGCGTCTTAGCGAAGGTGTGGGGTGAGCGGTGCGCATCAGGTCGGGGCCGATGGCGAGGTGGGGGCTCCTGTCGAGGGTACCTCCCCCCAACATGCCGCGTAGCCAGGAGAGCGACAACGGGCTGCTGATAGCACCAGCCCATCACGTGAAGGCGTTGGCGTGGAACTGCCGCATGGCTCCAAACTTCCAAACAGTGGCGGACCTAGGATTTTACCGTAGGGTATGCACATAAAAAATTTCTTAGGCAATCGGTAAAATCACCTCCAATTCGGTAAAACCATATTCTAATTTGTTAAACCACATGTGTTAAATAGCACGATATAAACCTTAAATTCAACGATTAAACCAAAAACAATGACAATTACGAAACAAATAGTTCAAATGAAATAAAAGTAGTCTAAAATATAGTCATAAAAAGATTAATCTTAAACCTGAACGTCGCACGCGCACATCGCCGATGGCGCAACCGCGGAGGATGAGTGTGGGCGCAACTCGCAGGCAGGGTGGGCTCCGTTTCCATGTCCGTGACCATGATGAGGTGTGAATCCGTCGGCATCATGGCCGGTGTGTGGGGCTGCCGCGGTGCCGCTTGCCGGCGTGGTCGCCGCTCGCGCGGGGTATGACTGAAGCCGGAAGTGCCGCAACCGCAAGTCGTCAATCCTTGAGTCTAGCACGCGTGAGTGCGTGGGGTATCATGTAATCAAGGCGCGAGGCGGAGTTACGTCCACGCGTCCGCGTGCATAGAAGCAGAACCAAGGCGTCGGTGTAGATTAGATGTGTATTCTTCTTTTTTTACATAAAAATTCTATATTATGTGTCACTTACATCTGGACCCAGGGGTATGCAGTGGCCCACCCTGCATACCCTGTGGGTCCACCCCTGCTTCCAAAGCAGTATGGCACGGGGCAAAGTGTCGTGACTGGCGAGACGAAGGGGTCACGGAGGTGGGTGTGGATGTGTGGGTACGCGTGGGGTCAGCGGGTGAAAAAACAATGGGAGCCAAGAGAGAAACACACATGTTTAATATGTTTGTGTCGTCGTTGCTCCATTTGTCAATGTAAGGTGAGTAGGAATTGTGGTCCACATATCAATGTAAGGTGGGTAGGAAGTTTCAATTCCTTTAGTCCTTTATAATATAGATTTAGAAATTTATTTATAATAATTTGGAGATTGATAAATTGCATTAATAATTTTGAAACAAGCAACTTTGACTGAACAACGCACACGTACTCAAAGAAACAGTTGCTGCTTGTGGTCTTCATGCGTGGTCATAGCACACTTATTGACGTTGATGGATGTAAAGGCTGCATGTGCACGGCCTGCGTGCCAGAGCTCGCATTTTTCTGCCGAGCTCGGAGCCAAAGGACACGGCATCAAGCTTGGCGCCATAGACGTCACAAGCTGCCAGCGCATCCAACCACGGTGCCATGGCTCACGGCGCCGAGACGTATTACCTCGGCGTCGTGACCCATGACGCCGATCACGGGGTCCAAAAACGAAATTGAATCTGACGATCCTACATTATCTACTTACTTTTTATATATTTGCTTGGTTTGTAGAATAGAATAGGTTGATCCATCGTTACCTGATTTCTCACAAGTCAATATTTAGTACTTGTATGACCAATGGAGTCGTTCCACTAAATTTGAGCAATACACATATAATACACCACCACATCTAGGATGGAATGATTCCTCGAACAAAACACCGTATAAGCTCTTCCTCTACCTTAATCATACCAACCATTCAAGGCTCAAAACATTTTCCTCCCCACCATTATACCTCCTTCAGCCAGGGTATTTAACCATTTTAAGGATCACAATCGCTACCCTTTTAAATTAATTTAACCTCTTATTAATCTTCTACCTTGGATTATTTTGCTTGACAAAGTCTTGCTATTTTTTATTGATTTAATTAAATGCAAATGGGCCAAGCCCAATTAAGTCCATCACTTGTGTTATTGTGTTAAAGAACTGCTCATCCTTGGTTGTAAACATTATGGTACTTGATTAATACTCCATCTGTTCTTAAATATAAAGTATCCAAGTAATTCTACTGCATTATGGGGTAAAACAAATGGCACACGCAGCCTTCACTTAATGATGGGAAGGAAGGTATTACAATTACTATGTTTTGAGCCTGATGGTTCAGTTGACAATGGATATTAATGACAGACATGGTTTTAAATATCCCTCTATAGCACCAATATAGCTTTGCTATATCTTTTTTAGAGGACTACTAAATGAAATAGCTTCCGATATATCTTGTTACAGCTTCTGAAGAAAGCCACCGTTAAATGCCTCGGCCTGTGATTTAAAACCTTAATAGTAGATACATGTCTAACTAGCGTGACGGGAGTTAATTCACTAAATATTTTAGAATCTTTTATAATTTGGGACAGATTTTGAATACTTTGATACGAATATTTTAGATGGGGGGAAATATGAAGCAATCATTTCTGGGAAAATCAAAAAGGGAGGGAATATAAAGCAAGCAGCTGGCGTCAGCGTCGGATTCCTCGCTTTCGGCTTGTTGGATGGAGGCCCGGGGTCGGTTGCCCAGGAACCTGCAGAAGAGCTTCGATTCGGTATACTGCTCGTGCCTTGGAGGATTTGGACGGAACGAAACTCCAGGGTCTTCGATAGAGTCTCGACCACGGCGGATCAAGCACGACGTGCTGTGCTGGAGGGCCGAGATGAGTGGGTCGCCGCTGGCTTCACGGCGATCTCCGAGTTCCTGGTTGTGACTGCTATTGCTTGAGGCTGCGTTTCAGTTTTAGTTCATCCTCGTAGCACCATTTGTTCGAGATGTTGCATCTTACTCTGTTGCGCGTTGTGTATCGGTACTTCCTCCCGATCCTGGTACCTCACCGGGATGGCTATGTTTTTTCGAACCGCTCCTTCTCAATGAAATACAGGTGAAGTCGTATTCTAGAAAAAACATAAGGGAGGGAATAATATAAAGCAATCATTTCTGGAAAAAAACCAAGTAGCGACTAAGTCACCACACGGACGTACTCCTCCGTCCCGAAAGGATGACGTTATGGAAAACGTGCCGCTCAAACTTTCTCAACTTTGACTAGGTTTGTAGAAAATACGGGCAACATTTTCATCTCTAAATAATTTTATTAAAAAACTAGACTTAAAGATTTTTCTAATGATGCTAATTACTTAGCATAAATATTTATATATTTTAATATATAATTGCCGGCAGTTTGAAAAAGCTGACTTCTCGGGAAGCGAGAATGACATCTATTTTGGGACGGAGGGAGTAGGTCGGCACATGGCGTGGGAACAGTGCAAAGCGGATTCCGCTGCTTGCTTTCCTTTCCTGGTAAGCATGCTGCTCTCTGCTCTCCTTCAGAAGGCCCTCGTTCAACCGTCCTCGTTATAAGGGGCCGGGTCAGCTCTGTTGTAAGACATAAGGACTCTATCCTAGAAGGAAAGGAGAAGGTAGAATTCTAATCCTAGTCCGTTTATATGTGGGTTCTTACCGAAACTCTTAGACCTTTGCAGGACTATATATACGTGGGAGGTCTATGTTGTAATCACCGAATATTCAGAGAAATAAAGAATAGTCTTCCTACACCTTATGTCTACTTGTTCTACTTTTATCTACTATGTTGATCATGAGAGACGGAGAGGGGAAGGTTCTAACCGCTGGCAACAAGTTTCTTAACACGTTATCAGCACAACAAGCTCTGCGTCGACATCGCCGTTGAAGCCGCCATCGACCTCGACGTCGACGTCCATGCCGACGTCAATGCCGCGACTACATCGACGACGTCGAAATCCCCGACGTTGTTAGCGGAATTGATCTGCTTCGTCTACTTACAATTGATCTGCACTGCATCGACATGTACCGTCATCACCAAGCAGACAGGTCTACGACAATGCCAAACGCCCTACGTAGTATGTATCTACTAACCACTACCCTACGCGGTACGTGAGATAGATCAATTGGCATCCTTTATCAGGTATGAAAGAAACACATCTTGCAGATTGTGAGTTTGTCCTAGCCATTGAGCTAGATCTTGCTGGTCTTTTATTATGTGACATCCGTATATGCAGTATAACATGAAGTACGAACATACATGTATACATGAGAAACATATATTACGTACTATGCTTGTACGATGGATCTATAGTAGCAATCACGGTGCCATGCAAATTGGGATTCGATGCTGATCCAGCGAGATACATCCTCATCGTCATTAAAGTCTCTTGCAGCAATATTACTTGGACTCGAAGATCCATAATAACAGCCAGGAATTTGGTTTGGATTTCATCAAACATATGTCGGCAAGAAGCTGTTAACAATTGTTATTGACGTCCTATTCAAATTCGGGTTGCATCCCGAGTCACACATGGCGCCAAATCCAAACTGTCTTGGCGTCTTGCTGTCACCTTGGGCTGTACGTCAAGCAGCCCGCATGACTCCAGCTAACCCACCGGACATCCGCAGTGATCCGCACGGCTAATGAACCCCGGCTCGGCCATTGGCCTTGCAGCCAGTCAGCCACCCGTACAGCATGCGGCCCGCACGCTACTAGGAATATGAATTTTCCATATATATCCTTCCTATACAGCTAAAAAGATTAAAAGTAAATCGTTCACCCGGCAAGCAAAACTACCGCTCGCTCGAATCGCTTGCCCGGTCAAATACATCGCCTCCTGCATCCCAGTCCCCTCGGCCACGCCACGCCCCCGCACTCGCATCCCGGGTCCCCACGGCAGTTCCGCGCCCAGCTCGCCACCACAAACGCCGCGTCCCCCGCCCCAAGCCCGACGATCGGGCACCAGGCCGCCACCGCTGACCCTGCCATCCGGCCGCCGTCGTCGGCGCGCTGCCGAAAGCCACAGCGCTGAAACCGTCGCCCAGCCAAGGCGCCGGCAAAGCTGGGCCAAACCGCCGCCTGTCGGTCGAGCACCAGCCCAGCCCCGCGCTCGTGTCAACCGGCGGCCGTCCTCTGGCTCCGCCGCGGAGACCGCGGCCTCCAGCTGCAGGATCCCGTGCGCGAATCGAGCGGCGAGGCCAGGTTACTGGCCACTCGAGCACTTCTACCCCCGGCGGTTCCCGGTCCACCCTGCTCGCGTCCTTGCCGTCGTGTGCGCCGCTGTCGTCCTCACCGGCCGGTCCCTCCTCACAGGTCGACGTTGAATAACTGAGGAATCACCGCGAGTTCCAACAAGTGTTCCCAAACCTGCCTCGGCCGCCCTCCCACGGTGAGACACCAATCCTCCCCAAATCTTCAGCTCCTTCTATTTTTGTTGCTTGTCTTGGTGCCATCTGCTGAGCGAGATGGGGTATGCATCACGCATTGTCTTGAAGAGGTGTACTGAGGAGGAGAACCTTTATGTTCTCAAGTTCTGGCGAGATCCGCACGCTGTTCCAAATGCGTCTCCTAAATCTTCAGGCTCTGAGTCATGGTTTTCTCAGTTGCCTTTCAAATCCCTTTGGCACAAGAACTCGTAGCATTTCATGGCCTTCCAGTTCGGAGTCTTCATCAACTCCAAAATATAGCAAGAAGTCTTTTGCAGATTTGAGATGGCAGTATGTTTAGATGTGTTCGGATGAAATGTTACTGTTAGTTTCTGAAGACTCAGACACTCAGACTGCAAGAATCATTCTAGCCTGTAGCCTGATTAGTTTACGGCTCAAACAAAACATGTTCTTGCCAGAAAGTAATGAACCTTTTTTTATTTTAGTAGTTTAAATTGTTGTCTTACTTATGTTCTCTTCGTGTGTGTGTGTATATATATTCTACGTTGCTACTATGGATTTTTATCTTGCTGAAATAACGAGGCTTTTGAATTTAACCTTTTCAGAATAACGAGGCTTTATTTTTTTGTGTTAGACATATAAATTCTTGGAAGATTCAGTTTGCAGCTAGATTAACGGTTTCTTTTTTCAGTTAAGCATCACAGCAGCAGAGAAATCTGAGTTCAGGACCTCAGTTCAGGCAAGCACGTCAGCACCAGTATTGCATCAGGTGAACGTGTAAGTACCTAATCAACTAGCCTGTAACTTCTTTGTTCAGCTGCAGCAGGTACTGGTTCTCCCTTGGTTTCATCACCTTGATAAAGGCTTGAATTCTTGGAGCCGCTCCGAAAAACAGTTTATCTGACCAGCATTTGTTTCCTCGGTTTAAGCACAGTGTATTAATGCAAGCTCCTCACTTTGGCTAGGATCCGGAGTTTGTGAATTCGTGTTACGCCTTAACTTTGGTTAGGATTTGTAACAAGCTGAACATCTGGTGTCTTGATATATATGTTATTGCATTAGCGCTAACAAGCTGAAACTCTTTCGTTAACTTCCTGCTTGATATCTCTGAACTCCCTTTAGTTTCACTCATGCCTTGTTGGTTTGGCCCGAGATATACATCTGTTGGCAAACTGTTGGCAAATGAAGCCATATTGCAGTTATGTCTACAATGCCCTTGAATTTCTCACTGAAATTAAGCCACATGAGTGCACGCAAAATGTGGTTTGATCGTTGATGTTCTATATGAAGTATGGGTTACCATTTTCTTTTTTGGGTCCTCAACTGAGGGTGTGCCGCAATTTTTTTCAGGTAAACATCAGTACAACAGAGGAAGCTGAGTCCAGGACCTCAGTTTGCACCAGCATTTTTCAGGTATCATTACACGACATCAAGAAGCTTTTGTTTTTGTAAGATAGGTGATAGTCATGCCTATGTAAATGATCTTTGTTATCGAAAATGGAACATCCAGATCAGTAGGGAAAATAGATATGTACAAGAATGCTGTAGTTACTTGACGACATCCTGAAAGCACTATGTTCTGCGGTCTTGGCCACGCCTGATGCTAGCGAGCTTCCAGTGTGGGGTTGCTTGCAAAACTAAATAGGATAATTGTATGATTTTGTCACAGTTAAGTTCCCATGTGTCGCAAGCACTCTTGACCTTGCAGCAGTTTTCTGTCATACCTTTCTCTGAACCTTGCACACTGACCAATAGAGTGAAAAAGGTTAATTGGAAATGATCCATTTCAAATAGATTTACATTTAATTTCTTTCTGGGAGCTATAAATGTTTTTTTTTCTCTCATGACTAGACACGGTCTCACTTTGCATCTTTGGAGATTGGAGCAGTAATCCAATAATAGTGGCATTTGGCTAGGCAGTGCAAATTGGATCAGGACATGTGATGCTTTCCAATATTCTCAGCATAGTAGAAAGATATTTAAGCTGTTACTTTTCTTTTAAGTTAATAATATGGCTGGTCTTATTATTTGGCAAATTTACAAAAAAAGGCACTAAATAATTGAAGGTGTTAACTAGCCACTACTGCTTAGATATATCTTTTGCTTCTGACTTGTTCATGGATGAGGGCGTGCCATAAGTTTTTTTTTTTTTTTTTTTTTTTTTTGTCCTCAACCGAGGGCGTGCCACGATTTTTTTTCATGTAAACATCACTACAACAAAGGAAGCTGAGATCAGGACCTCAGTTTGCACAAGCAATTTTCAGGTATCATTACACAGCATCAAGAAGCTTTTGGTTTTCTAAGATAGCTGATAGTCATGCCTGTGTAAATGGTCTTTGTTATTGCAAACCTTTACTGCTCTACAATATATTGCCTGACAACTCTTCAACTCTATTTTCATTCAGTTAAGAAACTTTAGGGGAAATTTATTTTGAGGACATGCTACTTGATTCTATCATGACATAGACACGTTGCTTTCATTTGCTTTGTACCCTGGTTGCAACAACAATCTGAAAGCCAAAAAAACTTCCTGAATATACAGGGCATACTCATGCATATCTGCACTAATACATGTGTATGCTTTTCTGATTTAGGCACACCCAATATTACTGTTGTTTGTTTCTAGCTACTGTAGTCATTGAGTCCTTGTTGCACATCCAATCGATCGATCAACGGCGGTGTCTGTAGTATCACGATAACATATATATTATGGTGACTCAACAAGATTTATGAGCCAACTGTAGCCCAGTTGTGTCCATGGCACTTGCCTCCTCCAATGAACTTAATGTTGGAGCTGCTACTGTAGTCTATATATACAGTTAGGAACTCTGGTAACTGAAAAAAGAAGTATCTAAGCCACCTGATCAACCAAACAAAAGAAATAATGATCCCTTCTTTCAGATGTTTGAAAAGTGATGTGTTGAGAAAACCTTTGTTATGTACAATGCAGAGTAGTCACCATACTAAACAAATGTAATCCCAGAGTTTGGTCTCATGCAGTTTTAGTGAGACCTTAGATTCTTTTTAGATTCCAATGTAAGTGGCATGCCGGCTCGCAGATAGATGTTTGTGTTTCTTATTAGATCTAACTCTATGCTATGTCTTTCTGAATCCTTTCTCTTTGATATGTCTTTCAATGTTCTTGAAACTCATAGGTTGGAATTGGTGTGCAGGGACCTTTCTTTGAAACAGGCAAATATATTAATATATAATTGTTGCCTTGCAACAATTCTTGCAAAACAGCCGAACACATGTTGACTTGATTTGAATCTTGATTTCCATTATAGCCTTTAAGTGCTAATTGCATTATTCTATTATAGATTCGTACAATGGATGATAATTCTCGTGCACCATTAGGAGACAAGACTAACACTGCCAAACAAGGTAATATACATTGTGTCAAATATTACATGACTTATAATATGTGCATTATTCTAACTTTATATCGATCCAAATTAAACTGCAGTCGATGCTAAAGAACGTAAGAGGGAAAGGGATAGACTTCGATGGCAACAACAAAAGGATACAAAATAAGAGATGCCGTGATGCCTATCGTCAAAGAGAAAAACACCGTGCTATTGGAACTACGAATTGAAATGCGTGAATCCTAACATATTGAGATTGCTATATAGTGATGAGTAACATTTATTTTTTCTTACATATATATGTAATGTTTAAAATTTTGTAGATGATGACACTGCATCAAATAAGGAAAACAATGATCCTGCTGCAACAGATGATTGGCTCCATACTAATGACTCCTATCAGACCCACAGTATTGCTGAGGAGAACATGTTCACTCAGTTATCATGTAATTAAAGATACTGGAATATTTTTGGTCTTTGAAAATGATATTGAAAAAAAATTCTCAATATAGCTAACGATTACATTTATATGATTGCATTGCTAGATGAGATCGAAATGGAAACTCTAGATAAGGAGAGCACTATTGGTTTCGCTAATACCCCTGTTCCTCATGTTGATGAAACATGTGTGCAAAGGAGATCAAAGAGTAACTACGACAGTGAAAGGTACAAAAATATGACGCCTGAACAGAGATAGACAAGGCGTGAGCGCCAAAGGCTGCACAATACAAAACCCCAGCGTAAGGAGGCAATGAAATTGTCTCAGAAAAAATTCCAAGAGGCGCGGAAGCACACCATACACTCAGACTCTATCGCCATGGAGAACCCGTCATTTAGTCCTACACTTGTGTGGCCCACTACGGATGCATCTGGAACTCCTAGATCCATGACGAGATCCAGTGATAGGGTTATCCAAGAGTTGTCCAATGCAACACCTCTTTATATTCCTCCATCTCATGAGGAGCCCGATGACGAAGGATACAATGAGTCATTGTCTGGCCATAGGACACAACAATCACATGTTCCATCTGGACAAAGACATGCTTTGTTAACCCGTCAGAATACGATGTTTGAGCATTGCATTGGTTCGAACACAAGGGCATCTGATAAAGAGGGCCACTACATGGTTGAAGACCGAGTGGATGTTAACACACCCTTGCCTCCTACGTCTGTTCATTTGCCACATCAATGTTGAGGCATGTGCAAGCATCAAGGCTGTCAAGTATTTGTTTAAGTACATTCACAAAGGTCATGATCGCGCGTCTGTTGCTATGAGAGAGGCTGGAAAGGAGGACAATGAAGGAAACATCGATGAGATCAAAATGTATAGGGATGCTAGATGGGTAACTCCTCCAGAAGCCTTGTGGAGGATATATGGTTTTGATCTAAGTGATAGGTCCCCTTCGGTGTTGCCCTTGCAACTCCATCTTCCCGGCATGCACATGGTGTCATTCTACCAGCGCGAGGGTGTTCGACGAGTGCTTAATCGCCCAGGTGTTGAAAGGTCGATGCTTACAGCTTATTTCGAGAAGAACAACACGTCTGAACATGCGCGCGGTATATTGTATCGGGACTTTCCTGAGTACTATAAGTGGGACTCATGAGATAAAACATGGGTTAGGAGGGCACAAAAGAATTGTTTAAGACAGACTGGAAGAGTTGTATGTGCCAATCCAGCCGAAGGGGAGCGTTACTATCTTAGGGTTCTTTTGAACCATGTTGCTGGTGCAACCTCCTTCACTGATCTCTTTCGAATCAATGAACAAGGACATAAAGGATTACCCACTCCCTAAGATCGACAACAAATTTGATCCGTCTGATGATATTCCCAGAGAGATTTTTGAGGAGGCTAACGTTGGGGCAAGCGCTGACGACTTGGAACTATCAAAGACCCTTAATCAGGAGCAGCAGGCTGCATACAATGAGATTATGTCTGCTGTTGATAGCGAGCATGGGGGCTTGTTCTTTGTGGATGGACCTGGTGGCACCGGAAAGACGTATCTATATAGAGCCCTACTCGCTACTATTCATAGTCAGAATAAGATTGCTGTGGCAACAGCAACATCTGGTGTTGCAGCCTCAATATTGCCTGGTGGCAGAACTGCCCACTCACGCTTCAAGGCTCCCCTTACCCTTGAAGATGGGGCCATTTGTACCTTCACAAAACAGAGTGGTACCGCCAAGTTGCTTCGGAAGACATCCCTTATTATCTGGGATGAGGTGACGATGATGAAGAGGCAAGGTGTCGAGGCACTAGACTACAGCCTTAGTGATGCCATGGACTGTCGTAACCTGCCATTTGGGGGGAAGACTATCGTGTTTGGTGGAGATTTTAGGCAGTTTCTCCCAGTTGTATGAAAAGGGTCAAGGGCTCAAATAGTCGGTGCCTCACTACGGATGTCATATCTTTGGAATTCCATGCGACATATCAAACTGGTGCGCAACATGAGGGCAAAGAGCGACCCATGGTTTTCGGATTACTTGCTACGCATCGGGGGAGGCTCTAAGGATGCTAATAGTGATAATGAAATCTGACTTCCTGATGATATATGCATACCACAAACTGGTGAAGACAGTGATCTTGATACGCTAATTGACAGCATATTCCCTGCCCTTAATGCTAATATGTCGAACAAGAGCTACATTACATCATGAGCAATATTATCACCACGAAATGACTGGGTTGATATGATTAACATGAAGATGATAAGTCATTTCCAAGGGGATGAGATGGTGTACCATAGCTTTGACAGTGCGGTGGATGATCCACACAACTACTACCCATCTGAGTTCCTCAACACTTTGACCCCCAACGGTCTCCCTCCACATGTGTTAAAGCTCAAGATTGGGTGCCCAGTCATTTTACTAAGGAACATCGATCCTGCGGGTGGACTTTGCAATGGAACCAGGCTGGTGGTTAGAGGGTTCCAAAGAAATACCATAGATGCAGAAATTATGGTTGGGGACCATGTCGGAAAACAAGTCTTCTTACCGTGGATTCCATTATGCCCCTCGGATGATGAGATGTTCCCGTTCAAGTTCAAGAGAAAGCAGTTTCCCATTAGGCTCAGTTTTGCCATGACAATTAACAAGGCACAAGGGCAGACTATCCCCAATGCTGGTGTGTATTTGCCTGAACCAGTCTTCTCTCATGGTCAGCTGTATGTTGCGCTATCCAGAGCCACTGCCAGATCGAATATTAAGATTCTTGCCATCCCACCCAGTGATAAAAAGGATACGAAAAGGAAGAGAAACATAAATAGTAAATACATGAAAAATATTGTCTATAAGGAGGTCCTCACTTAATGACAAGGTATTGTCTTTTATTTTGCATAACTATTACATTTTAAGATTTATGTATTTTTTTACTAATACTATGTGTTCTATCTGAATTTCAGGTAACAAAGGAAGTCGCAAAAGGAAATGAGAGACAAGTAGTTATGACTTGCTTACAGTTATTGATTAAATGTATATATTATATATTTATCTTTCTTAAAGATTTATGTAATATTGTCAGTATCAACATTGTAAAACACACTCATATATATGTTATTGTGGTATTTAGCATTCCCGTTGCAACGCACGGGCACTTACCTAGTCCATGTTGAACAATGGGATCATTGTATCATCATGTCCATCAAACGCCTGAAGCTAGCACGTTGTTTTTCTTAGCAGCAGGAAACATAAAGCATATGCATGATACGTGGGTGTACGTTACGGATTCTGAAAATCTGTGAATATTTTTCTTTTTCTGTAAGGCCTAGAAGAGCAAAACGTCCCCTGATCCTGATGTCACCGTAATCGGCCTGCAGCCACTAGTTCTTCCGACTTGAACGTCGATCACTTACTCATCCACACCAACACACGGCTCGTAGCCGGCTAGCTCCTTTCCTGGTCAGCAACAACCCTGAAGGACGTTGCAATACATAAAATGGCTTAGTCTGCAACAGAGCAGTAGACTGTGGCCCGTAGTTCTAACCTGCACAAACCAAACCGAGCAGGCCTACTATGGACTAGAGGGAACGAGGAGCAATCTGACTACGTTAAGAAGTTTTTGCTGGACCCAAAAAGAACAATATGAATTTGTAATGAATAGTGTGGTTCACCGAATAAGCAAGAAAAGCCTACAGAAAACTTGGATTTTCCAGAAGGAAATCGCATGTAGGCATTTTTTTTGGTAATATGTGATTTTGGATGCATTTATTTATTGCATGTTGTGAATTATATACCACATACTTGTGAGAGTAAAATTTTGAATTATTACACTTAGAACCATGATATGCAAGAAATATGGGCTCTTTAAATCCAGCAGACCTTAGACTTGTCATTTTTGAGAGGCTCATATTTTGTTTTTACTAGCATAACGAATTTTTGGGTTCTGAAAAATTACATATACCACAATCCCGAAAAATGTTAGGATGCTTCTAAGAATATTTTGAATAATCAACCACTATTTTTTTGCACCTTACTGCTTGTTTACACGCAGTAAACCTATATGCACATGGTTTGTTATAATGGTATATGCATACTTTCATGACGAAAGAATATGCTGGACTTGCCTTGAATGGCATAATTATTTGTTACGGTCATTATTAAATCCATGTAGGATATTTTGCTACCGTTGAAGTGTAGTAAACTCATCAGAATATATATTCCCTAATGACTCTCTAGAATGAGTATATGACCAAAATATAATGCTGATCTATAAACAATAGCATGAAGCTCTGGATTAAATGTCTAGAAGACAAGATGGTAAATAATATTTTATTACTATTCTTGAAGAAATATCTCGTGTATAGAATGTCACAGAACAATATAATACATGAAGTATTTTAATTTACCATTAGAAATTACTCAAATAGAAATTGAGTTGAAATTTTTATGGACAGCTTTATAAACCAGGATATTATCGTTAGATTATCTTTGAATATGTGATTTGCATATATCATACTCCTAGAAGGATCGAGCAAGCATGAAGCTGCTAGATGTCAAGCATTGAAGCTAAGACATATAAGTAAGAACTTTTAAAGAACATAAATCATGTGCTTATAAATTTATAGTCTTTGGTGCATTAAATTTTAATTCCCATTGAATTAAGTGGAGTATATAAACTCAAAGAAGAGTTTGTGGTTCATTTATTTATTAGCTTGAAGACTAATATGAAATATTTAATATTCTTAGTTGCAATTGTTACATGAAGTAATATGTGATAATTTCTAATGCCTATATTGCCTATCTAAATAAGTTTTGCATTATTTTATCCACAAAGCCTCAATTAACTATGAAGGTTAGTTCTTTGTGCACCACTACCATATAGGTAAAATGGAAACTGAATTTCCTAGAAGTACATGAACAATTGGACTATACTGGCAGATGAATTACTCCTAGAAGGACAAATTTAGCCAAGAAATAGTATAATTCTAAAACTAAGTATTTAATAGTTTAGCCAGAGAACTAGAAGTTTTGTTCTACCCTATATATTTGAATTTCATGCCACAACCAATGAATACTAGAAGTATGATTGGATTCTATGGAGCAGAAGTGATTATTCATAGATGATGCAAAAAAACATATTACTACTTGAAGTAATTATGGCATGAGGGGGAGAAATTTTGGGTAAAGGCATAAGAAAATGTGGGCAATATATATTTAATAGGCATAGCCTTCCTAAATCTATCTTTAAGTGCATGTATCAAGACTTGAAGTTTTGCCCGCGTTCCTTCTGGCCGAGTTAACTTTCTCTACTGCACTAATTGCAAGTAAGCTTGTAGCTTTGCATTTTATTGTTATCTACTATGTTGGACCGAATACCAATATTCCACATTATACACATGCACGTGTATTACTATTTTGTTCTCTCATTGAACTAAACTATCTACACTCTTGCATGAATATTAGCATAGAAGCTATAGTTGTAGCTAGTAGCTATATTTATACCCCCTATAATTAAATTGACTAGGTAGCACACTATGTCCAATGGTTCTTGTTGAACTAAGAAATATGTTGTTTTCAATGCGTTGCATGCATAAGCAAAAGATTGGTCTATGGCCATGTAGCCTAAGATCAAGGGGAGTAAGTTAATATGTTTACTCAATAGAGACTAACCCAGTTGATTGAATGAATAATTGTGGATATAAGATGGTGGATAACATGTTTATAATGATTTGGGATTTATGAAGAAAAGGCATCAAGGGAATTTTGCATTAATGGCAATTAGAAAATTCTAGAAGAAATTCCATGTGAATTGGATGTTGCGTATTTTATATATTTGAAATATATGGTCCATTTTTGTTAATGTATGAGTACTTGGATCTATTATTTTGGCTAAATAATAAAGAAGCTAGACAATGAAATAGTTTTATAAGCTATGATATGTGCACATCAGGGGAGAACATCCCTGAGTTTGTAACGTTGAAAATTCTTAAGTGCACGATGTGTATTCTAGCTCGCTGCATATAATGTATAATAACCCCATGTTTAATTATGTGCGTGAATATTTCCCATAAATAGCATACATAAATGGGCCTCTATTTGCAATTGGAGATACATGAATTTGATTATTTAAGCCCATGATAGGGGATATCTATTGGAGTATGTATTGAAGATCTAATATTGGCATTAGGGGGAGAGAAAGCCTATTTTGAATGCCAAATATTATTTTCATAGAAGGAAAATGATCTATAAAAAATATTCCTTGAAGCTTGAAGCAGGAATACAATCACGCACTAAGTCAACTAATAGTTTGACTAATGCTCTTGTGAAGCATGAAGTCGAGCATATGCCAGATATTTTTTAAAAAATAAGAGGAGTAACTTGAAGTTATAAACCAAAAGTTTTGTCTACTAGTAGTAAACTAAATATTGTATACTATCAAGCTAAAATCTACGGGGACGCCCATGGGTTATAGTTTTAGCGTATACTTATTGAATAGAAATAAAATAAAACTTCTCCATTCTCATGAAGAGAACACCTCATGAAGAAGGTTGAGCACCTCATGAAGAGGATCATCGTGAAGATTAAATCCAACACACTAAGTGTGTTGACACAAAATGTGGCGCACTGTGCCTCACACACAGCAAGCCGGAAAGCTTGGCTTCAATCGGGTGCCCGGACGGTTTGGAATCCGAAGACGTGCTAGTCGGTTTGACCTGAAAACCAACAAGGGATAAAACTGTGAGAACAAAACTGGAACATGCCGGGTGAGACCAGACAGTTCCATATTTACGGCCCTGAAGCCACTTACGACGACATACAGCTATAGAAGCTGTCTGCCAAACATGCTTATAGGTTATTCGGCTAACAAAGGATGAAACATGTAAAGACATTGATTGCCGAATACATACGCATGAGAAGAATATACTTGAACAAGTTAAAATTGATCATTACATGTTATGTAAAATGTATTCCTAGACCAATGACATCGTCAAGACATGATAAATTATAAGCGGGATAAAAGTGTGCGGTATGCGGGTCCATCTATCATCCTTCCTACTCTCACCAAAATCCAGTGTTAACACATGCCCCCTCAATTTCGGGATAAAAGTGATTTTATTCCGGAATTGACCACAAGCCTTCTTCACCTAGGTCAACACTGCCCACAATCGCAGCCACCGCTCGAGAGATCCGCACTTATCTTGACTCGCTCTGCACCTTCAATGGCGACTCGGGAGGAAGTTCCAGAGGTAACCCTACTCATTTCGTGCATTCGACAATTTCCAAGCCGATCCTTGGCTTTCTTTTTGATTCATCTCTCTCCCATTCTATTATCTTTCTGAAGGAATACAAGGATGAGATTTTGATTCCCCGTGCCGCGAATCCTGATTCTTACTTTCTCGGTCCAATGGGAGACCCTAGTCCAATGGAGTTCATCAAGAAGGAAACTTTGAGGATCCCTTTCAAATCCAGAATTGCTCCGCCGAGCAGATGGCCGAGCACCTTCAAGACTTGGCCGCTCCCTTCAATTTCAGGATGGCAAAACTGGTATCGTAGGATGTTAGCCAAGAACAGCAGTTTTTGGGAACCCCAAAACATTCATCACTGCTTAGAACTTTCTTCAGCTGAAATGCCCAGGAATGATTCCCTCCTAATAGCAGCCTCCCACTTTTGGTCTGATGCTGTCAACGCCTTCATTTTTGGCCATGGTCCAATGTCCATTACTCTTGCTGATGTATTCATGATGACTGGCTTGAATGTCACAAAACCGGTGTATCCTTTCAAATATAAGAGCACCAGCAGCCAAAAATCAGTCAAATCAGGAGGTGGGTGGACAAAGTATATTCAAACCTACATGTCATCTGGTGCTATAGGTGACAAGGAATATCGAGCTTTATGAATATGTGGCTATGCAGATTTATCTTTTGCAGCAAATCCAATGAACCAACTCTGAATCATATGGTGATGGCTGAAGATCTAGCTGTAGGTACTTTAATTCCCTTGGGTAAGTATCTTTTAGGGGCTGTCTATCACATGATGCATCAGACCACTGTCCAGATGCGCCAGCATGGAGAAATACATTGTGTCAATGGCCCTTGGTGGCTGGTTCAAATGTGGCTGCAGCTATACATGCACCAGATAGTTTCTGTGGACCTTCACAATTTAGGTTTCCCTTCAGTTAACTATGCTGAAGGTGAAATAGCAACCGAGAAGGCTTGTCAGACATATGGAGAAGCAGCATCCTCCATCATCATTGATATAGATATTGGCCACCTTTTCAAGCTTTTCTTCAAAGGATTCAGCAATGTGATCTGGCTTCCTTATAGGGAAACTGAAGATTTGACTCGCCTCGCAAGTTCGGTTATGAGTCGATTGTTCGGATCGGGTATCCAAAGAGATCTTCAATTCCTTTATCAAACCTTGCACTCGCCGACGAATTTCACCATGGGAGATTATTGCATCCCACCTATGAATTTTACAACCCAAACATGTCAGCCAGTCAATTAGGATGTGGCCAGTTGCCCCCAAGATTATTCTTTTCCAACATTATAAGGCCCAGAGAGAAAATATTAGATAGCATAGAGGCCATTAAAGTTTTTGAGCTTGGATGGGATTTGCCGACATATGAACCTTCTCCACTTGGATTGATAGAAGCTGCTCATCTCCTATTCATCTCCTGGTGGCAAGAATGGCATGCCCACATCTTCAATGTACCAGTGCACCCCTTATGCCAAGATCTGCAACCTCAGTTTTCTTCTGACAGTGAGGTAATTTCCTTATCACCTTCTCCTCCTTGGACCTTCTTCTCCATTCTGAACATTCTTTTCTTTAACAGGACATTGAACCTATCCTTCCTCAAGAAGTTCAATATTACCAAGCTGGACCCATCCCTGCTCTAGGATTCAATGCTCCAACCTTGGCAGCTTTCAAGAAAATCCCTGCTATGGAATCAGCACCTTTAAAGGAATACAAAAGGAAAGCTCCTGCTGGTCCAAGCAATGATACCACTACAACCAAAAAACCAAGGTCCAAGAAAGCCAAATCACAATCCAAGGTACGAATGCTTTCAATCTCCATTTGGCAATAACCTTGATTCTCCTATACTCATTATTTTGTAACAGCCACAAGCTAGTCCTCAAGGGTCAGCCAATATTTCAGTAAATGTGGTGGGTTCTCCTAAAAACTCTACTGATAATGCAGAGCACCATGAAGTCACTGGCTTTACTGGTAATTACTCTCAACTCATCACTTCTCTTTCCTCTATCAAATTTATTTATTGCTCTCATCTTTCATCACCCTTTTATTTAGATGATCCCATAGAAGAAACAGTAGAAGGACACTCTTCTCATCAGGCCCCAAGTCCACCACCTTCAGGTACCCAAAATCCTCAAGCAAGCCAAGACACAGTTCATCCTGATGAAGCTCTCATACAAGAGGTAATATCTTATTTTTAATCATTCTGCAGCAGACCGATTCATTCGGCTAAAAGTTCCTCTTCTTTTGTTTTAAAAGGACAATACCCAGCCGAAAGCTAGCTACTCTCTCATTGTTGAAGAATATATTGGAGAGAGAGGTGAAGAAGCTTCATCACAGCAACAGTTGTCCGCAGAAAACCAAGCTCGGCTGAGGGATATAATTCTTCTTCTTAGTAAAGACATCACCACCTTGGTTCAAGATGCAGACCAGTTAAGGGACATCGTTGAGCTTATTGACCAAGAGATTCCCCCTACTCTTAGGGCTTCCTTGGAATCTATAGCTCATCTTGATGATTATTTTGCCACAATTAGGAGAGCAAGCAAAAGTATAACTGTTAGAGCCACCTTGCAGAATGACAAGCTGGTGAAAGAACAACAGGTCAAGGAGCTGCATTTCGAGATTTAGTCGGCTAAATACTCCCTGGAAACCCTGGAGCCTGAACTGCAAGTCATGGAGGAAGAGAAGATCAAATTGGAAGCTCAATTGGCTCAACTAAAGCCAAAGTTGCCGATCTGCCAAGCTCCATAGAAGCAGCCAAAGCAAAGATAACATCTCGTTATCAAAGAGAATCGCGAGATCAAGACCAGGCTCGCCAAAATCCAAAGCTCCAAAGAGGATGACCGGAAGGTGCTTGATGATGTTAGCCGAATTAGGACTGATGCTATGGATGTAATCAATCTCTTCTTGAATGAGTGAACCATCGGCTCGTAACTAGATGTAGAACTATGTTCTTTGAACAATTCGTACCTCCAAATGCCTGTACTCTTTTTCTTTTAGACGTTTTACTCCTTTACTTCTTGATCTTATTTTAGCCGAATGTATTGACTTCCCGATCTCAATCAAATTCTCTTCGGGGCAATAATTCCCGATTTAGCCGGATCCGGCCCGGTCCAGTAACAGCCCACGGAAGCGAAAAACCCTACTTCATCGCTTGGTTTCCCCGAAGCACACGCCACGGCTCTTAGCATTCATAAATACAACTCCCGTTCGGCTTCCATCATCATTTCCATTGAGCACTTTCCATCGCCGCCTTCTCATCTCTCTGCTCAAACCAAAGTAGAGAGCAACCCTAGCCTTTAGCCTTCCAATGGTGGACGATGGCAACCACGGCAAGCGCCCCATCGAGGAGGAGGCGGAAGGGAGCCATGCGCGGGGTCAGCGACGCCAGAGGTGAGAATCAACTTCTTGCCCCCTTTTGTGGTTATTTCTCTTGTTTGTTTTCTTCGATCTCGATTTTCTCCTCATTTTCTCAGAGGCACGAGGATCATCTCCGGCCAGTACCATCTCCTTCCTCCGGCAATGGTGACCCAGCCGGGTGCTTCCAGCCAGCCCGCTCCTGCTGTCGGTTCGCCGAGCTCTTCCGAGTCCGGCGATTCGTACCACCCCAATCCTTGGGGCCCGGCAGAATCGAATGAGGACCCGAATGAGGGGTATCCGAATCCGTATTCTCACGCAGACGCGCTCATCTTTCGCCGGGAGAGGGATGAAGCCCGGGAGGAGCTAGGCGACGTCTCCAAGAAGTTCGGCATCAAACAAGCCGAATGGGAGGACCAGAGGAAGCAACTCTACGACGCTGTCACCGGTTTGATATTTCTATCTAGATTTCTTCATCTTGGTTTCCTCTGCTCGTCAACTCATTTTCTTTTTCGTCCAGCACTTTCTGCAGAGGTTGATCGTCTGAAGGCGGCGGCGAACGAGGTTGCCGACAAGGTGAACGCCCGTGGGGAAATGGCCGAAGCACGCCTTGATGCTGTGCATGGTCATGTGGATCAGGCTGTCATCCAAGGTGTGCACCTTGGCATCTCCCTCGGGCTGGCGGCGATGTCGTCCCGTACCAACGAAAACTATTCCGTCCAGCCAGTCGGCTTCTCCGGCGGATGCCCAGACGAAATCGATGACATTGATGAACATCTGGAGGCTTATGATGATCATGCTGCTGCCCTCGCCGAATCTACCAATCCCCAGTCTATCCTCAACAAATTGTTTGAGGAGTAATTTGTATTAGGATGGACTTGTTGTAAATAAACTATCTTCTGAAAGAATGTTTGCTCATGTCTCTTGATTGCCTTCAGTAGAATTCTGATCGTGACAGTTCTCCAAGGGATATCTCCCTGAATGCATGACGTCATTTTAGCCGATTGGATCTCGGCCTTGCGTTGTAACTGACATCACGCGTCATTCAAAGATTTCATTTATCGTGTTTCACCTTTCTCTTTTCCCGATAAACCTACCGGTCAAAAATGCCGAAGCCACCCCGGTTACGCACAAATATTTTTTTGTACTAAAGGCGATACGAACCGTATCGGCTATTTTATACTAAAGGCGATATGGTCAATATCGGCTATTCTCTCAACTCCTTCTTCAGACTAAAGGCGATTTCCCCTTCATTGGCTATTCATATTCAATTTCTGATCTCCTTTCATGAACCAACCTCGACACAAGGCTAATACTTTTTAAGAAATCTTCCATTGATAGCTCTAGTAAACTCCTCTCTGAACAAGGTCTTCAATATATATGCGTTACCAGGTACACATTTTACTACCCGAAAAGGTTCTTCCCAATTTGGAGACCATTTGCCGAATGCTCTATCCTTTGTTCCAATCGGCAATATAGTTTTCCAAACCAAGTCTCCTTCTACGAATTGCTTCATTCTAACCTTTTTGTTATAATACTTGGCAACGCGTGTCTTGTTTTTCTCAATATTTTCCAATGCTTTGAGACAAATCAAATGTAAATCTTCCAATTCATCCATCATCAGATTCTTATAGTCTTCTTCTACCAAATCCTTCTGCAACATAACTCGTCTTCAACCTGACTGTAGCTCCCATGGCGACAGCGTTATGCCCATAAACCAGTTCATAGGGAGATGTCTTAGTAGACCCGTGACAAGCCATTCGGTAAGCCCATAACGCTTCATTAAGGACCAAATGCCATCTCCTTGGTTTTTCATCAATCTTCTTCTGGATGATTTTAATCATAATCTTATTTGATGCCTCTGCTTGGCCATTGGCTTGTGCATAATAAGGAGAAGAATTATATAACTTAATTCCCATGTTTTCGACAAAATTGCAAAATTCGAAGAAGTAAACTGAGTTCCTTGATCGTTGTTATAGTTTGAGGGATTCCAAACCCGTGAATTATATGCTCCTTAACAAAATTGACCATGTTCTCGACGTA
This sequence comes from Themeda triandra, assembly GCA_018135685.1. Lineage (NCBI taxonomy): Eukaryota > Viridiplantae > Streptophyta > Magnoliopsida > Poales > Poaceae > Themeda > Themeda triandra. The sequence continues at coordinate 79,326 of JAENPR010001215.1, read as the reverse complement.
ACCTTTTTCAAAGGGATAGCTTCAACCCACTTGGTAAAATAATTTGTGGCCAAGAGCACAAACTTGTGTCCCTTGCTAGAAGGAGGATTAATCTGACCAATCAAATCTATACCCCATCCTTTGAATGGCCTAGGTTTGATTATGGGGTTCATAGCAGATGCCGGAACCTTTTGAATATTGCCGAATCTTTGACAATCGTGACACCCTTTGTAATATTCAAAACAATCTTCCAACATAGTCGGCCAAAAATAACCAGTTCTCCTAATTATTCACTTCATCCGATAAGCCGACTGGTGTGCACCACACAAGCCCTCATGAACCTCATACATAATCTTTCTAGCCTCTTCTTGATTCAAACATTTGAGCAACACTCCATCGATGGATTTGTAGCACGGTTGATCATCAAGAAGCGCAAATTTGAGGGCTTTGTACCCGAGCTTTCGGGAAACCTTCTGAGATGGATCCTTTAGATATTTAGTAATCTCGTACCTCCAATCACCATCCACTTGATCAGTATTTAAAATACCTTCTTCTATAGCAATAATTTCCCGATTCTTGCGATATCCAGAAGCAGCTTGAGCTAACTTATTTGCTTCTTCATTATGCTCTCTGGGGATATCGTTCTTGCACTCATACTGACCAGTCAATTGATTGATCACCAATTTAGAATCCCCAAAGATTTCAACAGCAACGGCTTTAACCTCTATAAGAAACCGAAGCCCTCTGAGCAGTGCCTCATATTCTACCTGATTATTAGTAACATGAGACTCAATAGGAAACGCGTATTCAAACGTTACTCCTCGTGGAGAAATTAAGAGAATACCAGCACCACCACCTTTGTCACAAGATGAACCATCGAAAAATAAAGCCCAAGGCACAATGCTTACCGCTTCAACAGAAAGATCCCGATGTTGGGTAATAAAATCAGCAATAATCTGACCTTTTACCGCTTTTGCCGATTCATATCTCAAATTAAACTCGACAACGCTAAAATCCATTTGCCAATTCTTCCATTTAAAATTGGCATTCATAACATATGTTTGATTACATCGAAACTGAAAACCACCACGCATTCGGCATTCAACAAGTAGTGCCGAGATTTGGTACACGAGTAATATACACACAGGCAAAATTTTTCTGTAGCCGAATACCTTGTTTCTGGATCCAACAGTTTTCAGCTAAGGTAAGCTATTACTCTTTCCTTTCCTTCAAATTCTTGCATGAGGGCCGATCCTATCGTCAGGCTATCGGCCGCCACATACAACTTAAAAGGCCTGTCAAGTTGTGGAGGTACCAGCACAGGTGGTGCCTTCATATATTGTTTGATCTCATCAAAAGCCTTTTGCTGCATGTCACTCCATACAAATTTCTGATCCTTCTTGAGCTTCAACAGTGGAGAAAAAGACAAAACTCTCTCTGATAGATTGGATATGAACCTCCTTACAAAATTAATTTTGCCTAGCAATGACTGTAACTCTGTGAGATTAGTTGGAGGCATAACTTTGTCTATTGCTTCCATGCTCTTTTTCCCGACTTCAATTCCCCCTTTATGGACTAAAAATCCCAAAAACTCACCAGCCGAGACTCCAAAGGCACATTTATTTGGATTCATCTTCAAACCATGCTTCCTTGTGCACTCCAAAGTCTTTCTTAAATCAGCCAAATGTCCTTCATGGTTCCAGGACTTAACCACCACATCATCAATGTAGATTTCCACAATTTTGCTGATTAACTCATGAAAGATATAATTCATAGCCCTTTGATAAGTTGCACCGGCATTCTTTAATCCAAATGTCATGAATATCCATTCAAACAAACCGATATGACCAGGACACCTGAAGGCTGTTTTTGAGATATCTTCTATTGCCATAAATATTTGATTATAGCCAGCATTCCCATCCATGAAACTGATAACTTCATAACCTGCAGCTGCATCTACTAGCAAATTGGCAACTGGCATCGGGTATCCATCCATAGGAGTAGCTTTATTAAGATCTCTAAAATCTATGCAGACCCTCATTTTACCATTCTTCTTGTATACTAGTACTATATTTGAAATCCACTCTGCATACCTGCATGGCCGAATGAAGTTCGCTTCTATTAATCTTTCAACTTTCTTCTTCACGTCGGCCAATACCTCCTCTTTATAGATCCTTCGTGGAGGTTGTTTGTAGGGACGATATCCAGGTTTAATAGGTAATCGATGCTCAACAATAGAATGATCCAATCCAGGCATCTCTGTGTAATCCCAAGCAAAACAATCTTTAAATTCCTTCAACAAGTCTATCAGTTTCGATCTATACTCTGGGTCTAAATTTGCACTAATATACATCGGCCTTGGTTTAAAACTATCACCAACATCTATCTCTTCCAACTTATCGGCCAACATAAAACCATGACCCAGCTTCCCTTTGTTGCCATCAATTGGATTACCCATCAAAAATTGCTATGAGAGCCGACTGCTTGGATCGGCTGTTGATCTCTACTGAAAATGTTCACAGGACCTTCCTTCCACACTCTACCGGCAAAACAGTCAAAGCCATCATATTCCCAATAAGCAGGCTCTGAAGCAGCAACACTCACCGAATCATCAGCATGGACAACCTCTACGTCATCTCCAATCCACTGAATAAGAATTTGGTGCATGGTTGAAGGGATGCAGCAATTTGCATGGATCCAATCTCTTCCTAGAAGCAAACTGTATGCCCCTTTCCATCAATGACAAAGAAGGTAGTGATCAGAGTCTTTGATCCAATCATTAACTCAACGTGTACAGCTCCACGGGTGTCAGAAGGGCTGCTAGCAAAATCCCTGAGAAACATGTCAGTCTTTAGCAAGTCTTCACTTGTCATCCCAAGCTTTCTGAAAGTAGTATATGGCATGATATTGATAGCAGCTCCTCCATCAACAAACATCTTGGTCAGAGGCTTGCCATTGACATATCCCTTCAAATAAAGTGGCTTCAAGTGACGATGCTTGGCCGGCTTGTCAAAAACTGCTCGCTATGTCAATACAAGCTGTGCCATCAAATCTTGATATTCACTCTCATCAAAATCAGAGTACACTGCTTCTTGGACATCTTGGCTTTCGAGAGCTATAAACTCTGATGGGAGGAAGAAAGCCATGCAAGCGTCAGCCGAAGGACCATGCTTATCGGGTTTCTTCTTGGGACACCACATTTGCTTTTTCTCAGCAGCTGCTCATTTCAACTCCTCGTTCCTCAAGCGTTGAACTCTTCTCTTCTGGATTTTCCTCAAACCTGGAGGGCACCACTTTCCTTTTTGCCACACGTATTCATAAGAATCTTCCTCTTCATCATGCAGCCTATTATGAGTCCAACCTTGATCTGCAAACCTCTTCCTTTGCTGATTCTCAAAACCATCTATTTTTAAGCACCGATCGTCCTCAGGAAACTGTGTTCCAAGTCTTTCATGGACGGGACGGCGGTTGGCTCGAGATTACCTATACTCTGAATATTGAGCACTGCACTCAGGGCAATTATTTCTAGCAGGCAATTTCAAGCCTTCATTCCAACAATGCTTAAAAAATGAACAACCCCAATGAGACTGCTCCTGTTCTCTCATGTACTCTTCTTGTTCCCTTCGGTATACCTCTTCTTCATACCTCCGGCGTTCTTTCATAAACCATTGCTCTTCACAGTATTCTCTCTCTTGCTCTCCCTGCCATTTATTTAGCAAGATGCGTGATGTAACTCTAGGCCTGGAGGTTTGACCTTCCTCGGTTCGGTTATTCTGGAACCGAACTCGCTGCTGCAACTCTTTACTAGTGACTTGCCGATCGGGGTCAACAACACCGCTCTTCTTTGCTCTATCAGAAGTTAACACCTTCATCTTGCCTTTACCCTTGGGATCATTTGTAGAGACCATGCACGCAGAGAAAGAAATCATGTTTTGTGGAAAGGGCTGATTATCAACTTTCATCTTGCCATCAAACCTCAGATGTCCTTCTTGGATAGCTTTCTGAATCCGTGTTCTGAACACTCGGCAATCATTGATAGAGTGAGAATTAGTGTTGTGGTAACCACAATATTTCTTATCTTTTACCCCTTCAGGGCGCAGCATGGGATGTCCTTCCGGCAGCTTGATGCGCCCCTCCTTTACCAACAATGCAAAGAGCCTGTCTGCCTTAGTAACATCAAAATCATAAGTTCCTTTTTGCTGCCTCAACCAGCGTTGATTGACTTGAGTAGGTTCCTTTGCCCAATTCAGCTCAGCTGCAGCTATCTCATCTTCATCATCTTATTCATTTGCTTCCTCCAGAAAACCTTGATACATCTCATTAGTAGCATTGTTCTTCTGAAAGCGATTATCTATTCTGAACCCCTGAGCTTGATTGCTCATAGCTGCTAACCGCTGTGAAAGCTGGCCAAGGTCATCAAACTCCATGCCGAACAACTTCTCTCTGATATTCGGCAACATGCCTGCTATAACCATTCCTGGCAACTGATCATCTGGTATATTCAGAGAATAGCACATGTTCTTGGTTTCCCTGAACCTGTGAAGATACTCCAGTGGTGTCTCATTGGTTCTCATCCTCAAACTTATGAGATCAACCGCCTTCTTCTCATTGGTACCCGTGTAGAAATATGAATGAAACTTCTGCTCTAGATCTGCCTAGGTACCAATGGAATGAGCTGGCAAAGATGTGAACCATGTGAAAGCTGGTCCTGTAAGAGACAGAGGAAAATATCGAATCCTTCAAGCTTCATCTGCAGCGGCCTCTCCAAGCTGCATCAAGTATCGACTGATGTGCTCTATGGTGCAAGTATCATCTTGACCAAAAAATTTGGTCAAATCTGTTGGAGGCTTCACCCTTGGAGGAAGCGCCACTCTGTTGTACCACTCTGGATAAGGAGACTTGTATGAGTAGGATTGGTTTTTTGGCTTTAGGCCGAATTGATTCTGCATCATATCAGCCATCCTATGCACTAAAACATCAATACTTGAATCTTGAGCTCCTTGCACCTGCCCCCCATAAGGTAAACCTGAAGCACTCTTGTATCCTGGATTTGGCATAGCATTGATAGCACTGTAATCAGTAAACTCCTGATACCCATATCCATACATGCTCTTCTGTAATCTGTTTGACGTTGGAGAAATTCTGAAGGCTGATGGTGGCACTTCTCCTGTTGTACCGAATGTCACCTGGCCATGGGTGGGATGCAGTTGTTTTTTAGTAGGAGCCGATCCACCTTTGTTTGAGGTAGATGCCCCCTCTCCTCCAGCAGGCTTCTCTTGATGCTTTTGCACGTTCAAAAGTGTCGGTCCGCTGAGTGGGCCAACATTTTCTTCAAAATACTTATCGGCCGTTGGACCAAAAGTGTTAATCATGATTGCCCGAAAAGTATTGAGAAATGCTGTATGATGGTTTGTCATGGTCTCTCCCATAGCTTTGTAGACCAGCGCTGCCATCTTGTGAGCATCCTCTTCTTCAGTGTAATCAGATTGGTGTGGAAGAAGAACCCTTGGCAGTGACTATTTTTGGATCACCTTGTTGCTCTTGTACTTGGAGAAGGACATCAAGCACTTCTGTTGGTACTGCTCACATGCTTGCTGCACCAATTCCCTGAAGTTATCTGGCAACTCATCCATGGTCACATCCAGAACGTGATTATGCTGATGTCAGCCATCTTGAACTAAAGGTCGTCCCACTGGGCGTGCCAAAAAGTGTGTTGACACAAAATGTGGCGCACTGTGCCTCACACACAGCAAGCCGGAAAGCGTGGCTTCAATCGGGTGCCCGGACGGTTTGGAATCCGAAGACGTGCCAGTCGGTTTGACCTGAAAACCAACAAGGGATAAAACTGTGAGAACAAAACTGGAACATGCCGGGTGAGACCAGACAGTTCCATATTTACGGCTCGAAGCCACTTACGACGACATACAGCTATAGAAGCGTCGCAAACATGCTTATAGGTTATTCGGCTAACAAAGAATGAAACATGTAAAGACATTGATTGCCGAATACATACGCATGAGAAGAATATACTTGAACAAGTTAAAATTGATCATTACATGTTATGTAAAATGTATTCCTAGACCAATGACATCGTCAAGACATGATAAATTATAAGCAGATAACTCGTAAATATAAATCTATTAAAATAACACATGCATAAGCTAATTCAACTAGTCTGCCGCACGTCTAGCCTTCATAAATCCATCAAGCATAAACCCAAGCAAGTTAATCCACCGCATAATACCGCTTGCTGTGAGTCTACCACTTCCCACGATCAGATTAATCCACCGCATGATACGATCTAATAATAAGAAGCTAAAAGTATGTATATATCCAAATAAATCTATAAATACTCATTACTCATGTAAGCATAACCATATTCGGCAAGCTTGCCGGATTGGGGTCCATGAAGAAGGAACAAACAAGCTAACACGATTTAACCTAATAAAACCTGCATCTGCCGCATGACACCTAGTTCTATTAGGGTTAATACGCTTTGACATGTATGAACCCACAACATGTTGCAATCTAGATTGATCTAATTTGGCTATACAATCATATGATCTACCTATCATGAATTAAGAGCAAATAGTTCTATCGAAAGCCGAAGCGTATCAATCTAGATTGGGCAAAAGAGTGTTACAAATATATAAAACATTAAAGACAATGCAACACATGATAACTTGATGAATCTACTAGATTTTGTCTAATCTAATAGAGCCGATAACTATTTTTACTTATGGCTTAATCTGCCGCACGATACAAGGCATAAGCAAAAACTTCCCGCCATTAAGCTTAAATCCACCGCATGATACTAAGCACAACGAACGAGACTACTTGCACCTTGATCTAAATCCACCGCATGATACTAGACATGATAGCAAGGTTGCCGGTACTTACGGAGGTCGACGGATCGATGGCTCCTCTCGAAGAACTCAACGACATGACGAAAGACTCGAAACTTGGCACGGGGCCGGTTGTCTTGATTTTTATTGTGTCCTTCATTACAATGGTCGGGGGTTAATATTTATACCCCGGACAAAACATGAGTCCTAGAAGACTACGATTTACTAAACAATCCTCGGATATTACGACTCCTAACTCTAATTCTCCTCGGAGTCTTTCTATTACAGCTTTTCCTTTTTCCGGTCAGTTCTACTTGCTTCCTTCTGCTTCCCGAATGGGATCACCGCTTTTCTGAAATAGCCGACCGCATGGGCATTTGCCGAACAATCGAGGTTTAACCGACCGCTCGCACATTTGCCGAATCCCCCTCTTGCCGTATGCGGGTCCATCTGTCATCCTTCCTACTCTCACCAAAATCCAGTGTTAACAAAGTGCGCACAACATTAGTGTTGGATATGCAGAACAATAAAGTATCTCTTGTTTGGGAAATGACAAAGAGATATAATAATCTCATATTATGAGAATATTGGGAGAAAATAATTGTTGTCGACAATGCTACCTCTATAATTGCAAATGTTTCTCTTATGAGAACCCGAATCCGAAAACAAAGTCCATGGCAAAGTCGCTTGTAGCGATTATATCGGGTCAGTGAAGAAGTGCAATTGAGGTTGAATCTCCTACTAAGAAGAAATATATGTTCTGCTATATCTCCGGTAAATAAAATAAATGAATATAAAATATGCAGTTAATAAGTGGATTATAAAAATCCATATAATTCTTGAAGAATATAAATCACAACATATGAAAACTAAATCTCATACCAAGTATTAAGAAGTCTAAGGTATAATATATTCATGAATAAATTAATATTAAAGACTCTAGAAGAGCATATCCTAGAAGGAATAGTCATCGAATGACTTTATAGTGAATAACACTATCTCATTGTGTATATCATTTAATAATCTCTCATGTAGTAGAGTGAGAACATCCTTGAAGGAACTAATCTATGAAGGACTTACCAGTCAATTTTTGCAGAAACACCATTTATCCCTGAAGTGAATATAGACCCGAGAGAAAGAAAATGAGGAATTCTAAACACCATGAAGGTGTCATACAAACACTCAGAAAGTGTAAAGCTAGCAATAAAAATATTGATATCCTCTAAATACCATAGAAGGTATAAGAATAATGGTGACTTTGGCATTTGAATTATCCCCTACATACCAAATGCAAGGCTTGATTTATTATTTAGTGGTACAATCAAAATGTGGAAGATTTGCAGACATACAATTTGAAAATCCACTAAGTATCCAAACTCTAGTACAAGTTTGATACGCTATCTAGAAGATATTAATATTAATTTATTTACCCCCATAAACCTTTGTAAGGATCTATTACCCAGAACGATAAAATTTTATTTGTTTTGCACAACTAATAAGTAGTTATTTATGCATGAAGCATATTGCTCTTTGTTATACTTATATAATTCATAGAAGAATTAGGAGCCAACTTTTTAAAAGATATAGTATTGTGGTACTGTATACCACTAATTAAGCACATATTTATAAAAAAGTGTGGTTTGAACCATGAAGTTCAAAGGATGGCTTTATGAGGGGAAGCACTTTGATTAAATCTACCTTGAAGGTAATTAAACCACTAGTGTTACAAAGATCAAATAGATCATATATTTGCTAAAACGTTGGAGTTTATGCATAGATCGTGAAGATCAATATCTATTTATAAAGAATACAATATCCCGAAGAATATATAACCAAGAAGGTTAAATATTGTATCTTTTTTCTTATGTGAGTTTTTATTTGAAGGTTTCTTACACAAGGTTTTTAATGAGACAACAAGTGCAATGCAATTAACGAATGCGATGTACTCTTTTCTTCAACAACCGTTTTTTCCACTGGGTTTTCGGATGAAGTTTTTGACGAGGCATGCGCATATCGTGGTAATTGCCCAGGGGGAGTGTTGTAAAACATAAGGACTCTATCCTAGAAGGAAAGGAGAAGGTAGAATTCTAATCCTAATCCGTTTGTATGTGGGCTCTTACTGAAACTCTTAGGCCTTTGCAGGACTATATATACGTGGGAGCTCTATGTTGTAATCACCGAATATTCAGAGAAATAAAGAATAGTCTCCCTACACCTTGTGTCTACTTGTTCTACTTTTATCTACTATGTTGATCATGAGAGACGGAGAGGGGAAGGTTCTAACTGCTGGCAACAAGTTTCTTAACAAGCTCAGCTTTTCTCCATACCGTGTGCATTGCTTTCCCACGCCCCCTTTCCTCTCGCACGCCGCCTGCGCCTTTTGCTCGATCACCGGAGCAACAAAAACCTTGTTGATCTGTTTCCTCGCGCTGCTCCCCCGACCGGCCGATCGATGCAGTTCGCGCGCCGAGGCCGCCCTGCCATTGCTGGGGCCGGCGTCGACGACGACGGCCGCTGCTCCCCCGACCCTATGCTGCCGCATGGTACGTCACGTGGCTTTTCCTCCCACTGCCGTCATCTACCTCTGCGCTCGGTTTTCTTTTCTTTTCTTTTCTTTTTTTTTTTTTTGAGAGAGAGAGAGAGGAGAATCACTCTGCTTTTAGGAAAGCAATAAGAGTTCTGCAAATTTCAGCTGGGGGTACCAGCGCCCAACCGAGCAAAGCAGCAGGAGGAAATCCTAGAACAGGATACAAGAAACCAAAAAGGCCAGATACTATTACAGTACTAATAGATTTCGTAGAAGGCATACCCTATTACAGTAAGTACTATATTAGAGCTAGCGCTCGGTTTCCTCAGGAAGAACAGGGAATGAAGCGATCTATTTCGTGGAGAATTCGGCATGTAAGCGATTGTTAGGTTTTCCGTGCCAATTACCCGATAACCTGGATGACCTACGCTTCATCGCTTGCCTGCTCTTTTGAAGAGTGAAACCCCAGTTTCTGTGAAGGAAGCAGGTCCTTGGCGTAATCATGACTCACCAGCATAAAGCTCCGATAACACGCTGCTTTCTAGGAAGGTTCTACCAAATTTGCAGTTCTGCACGTGCTAGAAATTATAGCAGTAAAAATTCCTCCGATTCTCCGTGAATGACCGGAACGGTGAACGGAGAGGATAAATGGGCGAACGGAGAGGGTAAATGGTGAACGGGGGAGCCTAAAAATCTTTCTTCTAGTAAATACTAAACTCATATAGTCACAGCGGACATACTAAGCCTAGGAATGAAATTAGAAAACCTTGAATTAATGTAGAAGTAAAAATAAAAGGAACGATAGAAAACCTAACCAAAGTTGGCCGCAAAACCCAGATTCTCGAACGTGACTCGGGAGTATCCGGAAGTCCGGATCCTAGATCTCCCTGAACCTCCGGATTTACAATGGGTCTGTTTGGTTTAGCTATGAACTGTGAGCTGTGAAAAAAACAGCTGTGAGCTATGTGCTATGGAAAAGTTGTAAGTTGCTTGGATGAAACATGTATAAAATCTACCATCTCTCTATCTCCCTTGAAATAGCTATGAAACAGCTCTCTATTTGCAGCCATTTCGGAAAGTGTACAAAGCCAAAAATAGGGTTCACGGTGCTTTCAAAACTGTACTACGTGAAAATAGCTGCTTCTAAAAAAAACAGCTTTAGGTTTCAACTATTTGGTTGGCTTTCTGCTTATTGGCAGTACAAGCATTTTTTAAAAGCTTAACCAAACACAACCATAGTCTAGATGGTCCGGGTTGTAGAGCTCTTGGAACCTTCATATATGATCCGGGTTAGGGTCCTCTGTCAAACACAGAGTATATGTACCAATTCGTAATATCTAGTCTAGATCAAAGTAACCGGACTAGTTCGGATATTCGGATCAGCAGCACGTAAGATTTGGAAAAGTAGGCCGACCTCTAAATTAGATGAAATTTTTATCATAGCTTTGTCCATACATGTTGAGCCTTTGTCCAAAAGATCTCATAAAAAAAGATCGACTTCATCTCAAATTTCATTGATTTAGAAAAGGCAAAATTTGCTACGAGACACTAAAAGTGACGTTGTATTGCTAGCCGACACTGAAAAAGTTCAGTGGGCTGCTGGATACTCTTGTTTGTGGCAAAGTTGCTAAAATACATATGTCTATTAAAATAATGTTTTTCAGCTGAGTAGGATAGAGGAAGACAGCGAAATGTCATTTTTGCCTCTTGACCTTTCTTCTTTCTCTCTCACCCTCCTTCTCCGGCGCGGATTGAGTGACTTTGGTTCGAGCCTTTCCAGGCAACCACGTACCCAAGATTCAAGAGAGAGGCTCCACGGAGCAGAGACAGAGCTTAGTTCACACAAAAGTGGGCCATGCCCCTGTCAAACATAATTTGCCTCCGGCCAGTCGCGGTCACGACGCGCACATCCCTTGTCTACAGCACGGCATGGTGCGGGCAGAGCAGAGCTGCGAGCTTAGCGAGCTCGTAGGACATGGACGGAGCAGCGCAATGCGGTGAGAACACGTGCTCAACGATTGGCACCACATCGGCGTCAACACACTCCAGTGGAGGCACCACATCGGCGATGTGCGGCAGGCCACGGAACGCCGCACACGCAGCTGCGCCACTCCGCCATCGTGCCTCGGTGCACGCCCCACAGCTGCGCGGCTGACCCACAGCAGCGCCTAGATCCATGATAGATGATTGAAATATCCCTAGCACCTGATACAAGATACATATCCCAGAGGCCACTTGAACTTGTCTCTCTCCTTGACTTGGTCAACACCATCTTCATCGTCTTCTCTTCGCTCCATCTACTCTTGCGCCTTCCATGTGATCGATGTGGATCACCCATGGCCTTACCTAGATTTGATCCATCAGTATATGCCTTCCGTGGAATTTTGGGGAAAACTCTGAAAACTGATTCACTTGCTAGTCTTGATGTACACATATATATATACATTTATTGGGCTGGGCTTATGATACAAATGTGGCCCAACACTCCCCCTCAAGATGGATGATAGATATCTATCATTCCCATCTTGCTACACGCTAAATTACATTCTTTTACTCCTAAACCTTTTGTTAAACAATCAGCTATTTGACCACCTGAGTTTACATGACTTAACTCCAATATCCCATCATCTAATTTCTCCTTGGTGAAGAAGCAATCTATCTCCACATGCTTGGTTCTGTCATGCTGAACAGGATTATTTGCAATACTGATTGCAGACTACAGTTATCGGACCAAAGTCTCATGGGGCCTTTTCTTAGAACATTCAACTCCGACAAAAGATTTCTTACCCATAACATTTCACAAAGTCCAAGAGACATCGCTCTATACTCTGCTTCGGCTGTTGAACGGGATACAACAGGCTGCTTCTTGCTCCTCCATAACACTAAGTTTCCCCCAACAAAGACACAATAGCCTGAAGTTGATCTCCTGTCATCAAGACAACTAGCCCAATCAGCATCACAATAGCCTTCTACTTTCAAGTGGCCATTACTCTTAAATATCCAAGCCTTTTCCTGGGCTACTCTTCAAGTATCTCAAGATCCGGTATACAACATCCAAATGTCCACTCCTTGGGTCATGCATGTATCGACTCACAACACTTACTGCATAGGATGCATCAGGTCTCGCATTACATAGATAGATAAGGCGCCCAACAAGCCTCTGATATCTTTCCTTATTGACTGGATGACCTAGTTCGGCACATAACTTGTGATTGAAATCAATTGGTGTCGATACTGGTCGACATCCAAGCATGCCTGTCTCACTCAGCAAGTCTAGAACATACTTTCTTTGTGAAAGAACAATACCTTTTGGATTCCGTGCAATCTCAATGCCAAGAAAATACCTAAGTTGCCCGAGGTCCTTGACCTCAAATTCCTTACTTAGATTCTCCTTGAGTCATATGATCTCTCTTTCATCATCACCAATAATGATAATATCATCCACATACACAACCAACACCGAAATCTTGCGCCATGAATGTCTATAGAAGACAGTATGATCTCGATTGCACTGCTTGTATCCCATGGCACATAATGCATGTCTGAACCTATCAAACCATGCCCGAGGAGATTGCTTGAGTCCATATAAAGATTTCTTTAGTCTGCATACCTTTCCAACCATCTCTGGATTAGAATAACCAGGTGGAACCTCCATGTACACCTCCTCCTGAAGATCACCATGCAAAAAAGCATTTTTTACATCTAACTGGTACAAAGGCCGCCCAAAATTCGCTGCACAAGATATCAAAATTCTCACGGTACTCATCTTCGCCACAGGTGTGAATGTCTCATCATAGTCAATGCCATATGTTTGGCTATAACCCCTCGCAACAAGTCGAGCTTTGTATCTTTCAACATTTCCTTCAGGAGTTTTCTTCACAGTGAACACCCATTTGCAGCTTACAGCATTTTTTCCTGCAGGTAGTTTTACGAGATCCCAAGTTCTATTCATCTCAAGAGCTCTAAGCTCCTCCATCATGGCCTCACGCCACTTGGGATCTTGTTTTGCTTCCTTCCAATCTCTAGGAATATATGTAGATTGTAAGGAAGAATGAATGCTCTATATGCAGGAGACAATGATGTGTATGAAACATAGTTACTTATGTCATGCTCAAAACCATACCTCTGTGCAGGCACCCCTGCGTTGACTCGTGTACCTTTTCTTAGCGCAATGGGTAGAGCATCTGAGGAGTTTTCAACATCAATCTCTGAGGTTGATGATACATCAATAATTTCTGGTCCACTTTCACGCACTGGGGCGGAAGGGCATAGTTCAGATGTTGGTGTTTGGATCAACTCTGTGTTCTCTTGATGGGATCTAAACTTCCTTCTTGTATATACTTTTGAGATAACTCTATTTTGCAACTCCATACCTGTTCCATTTTGTTGGGTAGGTGTCAAACCCCCAGTTGTCTCCTCCATTCTTCTTGACTGTTCCTGAATAGGCTCACTTTGAACAATACTATTCTCTCTCTCCTCTACACTTGTAAGATTAGGGTCATCCATTGGTCGTGGAATTGTTCCAATAACAATTTCCAATTTTCTTGGTTGTTGATCACCTTCTTTAGTGTGTGAAGCTTCGTTCTCCCCCTCTCGACAATCACCATCCATGCTAGATGAGTCAAGTTCAAGAAATAAGGAACTCAAGTCTGTCTTCTCTCCATAAAAAGGCTCATGTTCTCTGAATGTAACATCCATACTGACGAACAAGCGTCGTTCGCTAGGACTCCAGCACTTGTATCCCTTCTGTGTTGAAGAATACCCCACAAAGATACACTTCACTGCACGAGGATCAAGCTTTCCCACTGAAAGTCTGTGGTCTCTAACAAAGCATGTGCAACCAAACACCTTGAGTGGTATAATAAATTCATTCTTCCCAAATAGCATTTCATAAGGAGTCTTCATATTGAGTACTCTTGATGGGATTCGATTGATAAGATAAGTAGCAGTTAAGACTGCCTCACTCCACAAGAATTTTGGCACATTCATTGTATACATAAGTGACCTTGCTACTTCCAAGAGATGTCGATTCTTCCTTTCAGCCACTCCATTTTGTGGAGGTGTATCTGGACAGGAAGTTTGATGCAATATTCCCACAGACGAAAGGAAAGTAGCAAATTCATTGTTCACATACTCTGTCCCATTATCAGTTCTAATCATTTGAACCTGAGTATTGAACTGATTCTTAACACATGCACAAAAATCCTTGAAACACTTGAGTACCTCACTTTTATGCCGCATGAGATAAACCCATGTCATGCGAGAATAGCAATCAATGAATGTCACAAAATACTTCATTCCACTAACAGAGACCACAGGGGATGTCCAAACATCGGAATGAACTAATATGAAAGGTAATGTGCTACGAAGCCCTTTACTAATATAGGATGCTCTCGTATGTTTCCCAAACTCATATGCATCACACACCAACTTCTTCTTATCAACCATGCTCATAATATCAGGAAATGCTCTGGACATAGTGTCAAAGGACATATGACCCAACCGACAATGTTGAAGTATCACCTTAGTCTCCTCTTCACTTGTAGAAATTGCCAGAGCCGTGCACGTGGAATTATCTATCCTTCTATCTAAGAACCATAGGCCATTACGCCTAATGCCACTCCCAAGCATCCTTCCTGTCTTTCTATCTTCAATTAAACAATTTTCACGATCAAGAGTAACACGACAATCCATCTGATCCACTAATGCACTTATGGATACTAGATTAACCGGAAAAGATGGAACATATAGAACAGTGGATAATGTAATTGATGGAGTGCATTTTACTGTACCCACACCTCTAATAGGTTGAGCAGTTCCATCAACAGTCTGAATTGTTTCCTTACGCGTGGGAGGAAATGAGTTATATGATGCAAATTTATCTAATGTCCCTGTGACGTGCCGTGATGCACCAGAATCGAGTATCCAATTAGCATTAAATGTACCTGTGCCAGGACGAGCAAGGTTGACGAGGTTGCCCAGAGCTGTTGATGTATCATTTGTGCTTGAGGATTTTTCCCGACCATTAGGTCCTTGTGAAACTGACATTAATGCTGAACTTTTCGCCAAAAATATTAGAGCTAGTTCCACCAGTTCCTTTGCTGTGAAATGCTCCACCAGCTCCTTTACTTTGGCTTTCTCCTTGTTAATTTCACTTTGGGGTGTAGCCACTTCAGTGACCAATGCAACATGCTTCTGATCCACCTCACAGGATTGCAGAGCCTCCAATTCCTTCAATTGCTCATGAAGCTTGGCATCCATTTCATGCTTGTACACCTCGTTTTCCCTCTTCTTGCTGAAGCTTGATTTCAGTACTCTCTTTTGGGATTGGGCACTATTTGCTGACACCCTGGTAGCCTTCAAATGCAAGCTCCTGCCCTCCAATTCAGTAGTCATGGCCTTCAGTTCAGCCACCTGCTCAACTACAGTTGCGTGCTTCTTATCCACCACCATGCAATCCTTCACCAACGAGATCTCTGGCTCCTCTGCAGCGACCACCGAGCTCTCTGGCTCCTCTGCAGCAGGCAAGCTCCTGCCCTCCTCCACCTTCCTCTTGATGTCGCTCGTGCCCAGCCCCCGCATGTCCACCATGAACGCGTAGGCCCCTGGCAGCTCCTTGACGGCGGCAGGGGTGGCCGCCATGGCGCGCGCGTCGCGGACGTAGGTGCGCGTGGCCCCGCCGCTCGCCGCGCCGGCGTCGCGATCCAGCACATCCAGCAGGTGCTTAGCGTCCTCGCGTTCCTCCCGGCGTCGCTCGCCGCTGACCACCAGCACCTGCTCGTCCTCCAGCAACCTCTTGAGGGCCCTCGAGCTGGCTGCTCCTGCCAACTGAAGCCGCACCTCAGCCTCGACCTCGCTCCTGGCCCCGTCCTCGCGTGCCGCCTTTGCCTGGGCGCGCCCCAGCAAGTCCTTTGCTGCCGCAAGATGCCCCAGCAGCGCGACTCCTTCCTCCTTGACGACCTCCTCGTCGCCCCATTCCGGTGACGAGCCCTGCCCTGGCTCTTCCGGCCCCCAAGCCTCGACGCCGCGCCTGACCTCCATCGCCGCCTGCGAGTCAGTCGCCGTCGCCGTCCTCAATACCAGCTCTGACACCATTGTGGAATTTTGGGGAAAACTCTGGAAACTGATTCACTTTCTAGTCTTGATGTACACACACACTATATATATATATATATATATATATATATATATATATATATATATATATATATATATATATATATATATATATATATATATATATATATATATATATATATATAGGACAGGGTTTTCTGTACTCTTAAGAGTATGTACTTCTATCTCTATATCTCTAGATTTAGGGTGTATATGACCGAATAAAGTGTATATACACGAAGTATATGGTCATACTAGAGTACCCAGGGTGTTATATATATCAAGTATGCATGCATACATTGGGTATATGGTCATACATATTTTATATAGTACAGTAGTGGCATTTTCGTAATATATTAAAAAATATGGGTTCCCTTGAAATTTTTTCGCGTAAGAAGATTTAGAGTATCTTAATATTAGTATATAAACATACTCTATGTGATAAACAAGTATGAACACATATCTAGTATGATTTTTTAGAGATAGAAAGACATACTCTTAAGAAAGATAATGGAATTTCCCTATATATATATATATATATATATATATATATATATATATATATATATATACACATTTATTGGGCTGGGCTTATGATACAAATGTGGCCCAACACCTTCTCGCATGCCCTTCGCGTGCTTGGTACATCAGCGCCAAGCCTCGCTTGACCTTCAACCCCTTGCCATTGACCACCATGCTGCATCCATATACCTACACATCATAAGCCAAGAAATGGATGGTGTCTAACTCCGCTGTCAAACAATATAACTTTATTGCCTCTGGTTAGCCACAGAAATAATCATGCACAAATGAAACATGCTATGTAGCATACTAGCATCAAGATCAAGGTTCTTCGCGACTTGGTCTCTAAGCATCCATCGCAGCAAAGTGTGTACCTGCGTTCAAACTTGCACCGTCATGCACTTGCAAGGACAGCGGGGGAAAGGGAATTAAAGATCTTTTCATTTCTATTTAGTTCAGATGCGATCAATTCTTGTGAAACTTTTGCTGATGTAGTGATTACGTTGAGTGACACTGTCATCTTCATTTGGTGATGTCATATGTTTCGCGCTGACCATCAGGAATTTCACGTTTCTTGTGCAGGAGATTCGATGTTGGTGATCAGGGACGTGTTGCTGTCACAGCTCCAGAAGGACCGCCTTTGCCAGGAGATCATCTTGGCCGAGCTTGGCAAGATAGAGTGCGCCTTGGCCCTGCGCTCTGCTGATGCTGAGGTTTGTATATGGAGGTTTCAGTAGCTTATCTTGTGTTTCACAATTTCAAGTGCTAATGGCATAATCAAATTGTGTTGAGAAAGACGTGGTAACAATTATGCTTGCCTTTATTTCACCATTGATTAAGTTGTTGCCAGTGATGCTCTGAATCTCTAATCAAACTGCATGTCAAACAGACCATGCTGCCCAAGAAGACGTTGCCTTCTTCAGTGAAATGGGCCTGTTCCATTTGCCAGGTAAAAGCAACCAGTCAGGGCAACTTACGGCAGCATTTTGCAGGGAAGAAGCACTGGTCAAAAGTAGTATCCCTGGTATCAAAAAACAATGCAAAATGTCAGAAGGCGAAAGAAACTGCTGACAAATCAGGAAATGCACTTCCAATGTGGGTGTGCAGGTTCTGCCAAGCCAACTGCACATGCGAATCAGACCTGGAGAACCACATGAAAGGCAAAATGCACCAAACGAATGTCCGAGCCCTGCTGGAAGAATGCAAAAACATGGAAAGCAATTACGCATCGCCAGAGGGCCCAGCTCCAACCTGGACATGCAGCCTTTGCCAAGCTAGTTGCCCTGGTCAGTCACAGTTGGAGAGCCACCTTAGAGGCAAGAGACACCGTTTGAATTTTCTGCTTCTACAGGAAGAAGAAGCCAAGCTGTATCGGTCATTATATTTTTGCAAACTCTGCAATTTGCAGTGCAACAGCCAGAATACCCTTGCGGAGCATTGCAAGGGGAAAAGGCACTCAAACAAGGTGGAGAAACTGATGTCATTGAGTTTCTGTGAGGTCTGCAATTTGCAGTGCAACAGCGAAAAGATGCTCGCTCACCACCGTACTGGGAAGAAGCATCTGGCAAAGCTCAATGGCTGCTAAGTGCAGGATACTAGCACCATATTTCATTTTGGGGACCGACTTCAGTTGTGATTCATTCGCCAAGTACAACTTATTTTACATAATATCTATTAACTAGAATTGTGCGTTCGTACAATATGTTGTAATGCTAGCAAATAGTTTCATCATTTATTCCATTTCAGCATGAATTGGAACGGCCCAATAATTTGTAAACATGTCATGGAGCACACATGTGCATCATATTTAGCTCCATGTAAATTTTCAGCATGGTTTGAATGTTTTTAGAATTTAATTTTAAATTAAAAACCTTATTTTTGGTATGTGCTTGTGAAGAAACTTTGGATTTCACCATGGCACGTATGCTATTAAATTACATGATAACACAATAATTTTTAAATCATGAATTTAGATGATTTTTGTTGGATTCTTAGAAATCGTTTTGGGGCTAAACAGTTTAGCTAAAAATTCAATATAACATTCTATAAGAATTTTCATTTCAAAACCTGTTAGATCAAAACAAAATGAATATAGCATCTGCTTGAATAATTACATTAATTTTGGAGATCTCTAAGTTTCTCGTTTTGGATTGACAAGAAAAATAACTACACAGCTTAGGACCGGGCATCTGCTTTCGACCGAACATCTACGATATCGATTGTTTTTCCTAAGCCCCTCCACCGAAGGTGCACCGGACCTCTTGTCCCTGACCAGACCTCCAGTGATGACTGGAAATCTGGTCCTGTGCGTCAGGAACGGCGCCCCTCCCTTTTACCATGACTACTACTCTCCTATTCTCTTCTTCCCTCATTCGCTCCCTCCCTCTCTCTCGCTATCTCTCTCCCTCCTCTGCTCCACCACACACCGGAGAAGTCCCCCACGCCGGCCTCCGCCTCGTCCACGTTTGAGATGGCCCCAAGAAGCTTCCTCCCCAACATCTACATTGTCTTCTTCAACCTCAAGCTCAAAAACAAATCGACCATGTTCTCCTCCACAGCCGCTCTACTCCAACTTGTGCCCAAATCGTCCTTTCCGATCCTAGGTGAGGTCCCCGTGGCGTTCCCCCTCTCCTTCTTCCTCCTTCGGAGCTTGGCCATAGGCTCCCTTGGTGGATCCCCTTTTTAGGTATTTCATGTCAACCAAACCCTAATGTGTAACACCCCAGGTGTTAAGCTTGCATTTTGCACCTGCATTTGCATGAGCATGAGCATCATCCAATCATTCATGAGCATAAGCATATGAAAATGCAATTACTTGTTACATGTTTTACAATATGTGATGCTTAGTTTCTATGTGCATGCATGCCCTATGTTCATGTGTGCTAATGCAAATGAGTGTTGTTTGATCACATAAACAACTTAGAGCAACATAGAATCATAAATGAGCTAGGGTTTATATTCATGACTTAGCCTGAAAATGCTTCCAAGTGTTGGTTTAGTTAAAAGCACATTTTTCATGATACTAGCTTGACCAAACTAAAACTTCAGCTTTTGTTGCTGTAATGATGTTTGACCTTAAATAAAAGTTGTACTTTAGGTTTTTTACAACAAACTTTATCTAAGGACTAAGACCTAGTTCAGCATATAACACAGCCAACCAGTAGCCTCAGTTTCAGGAACCAGTGCTGTTTTGAAACTCGGATTTTCGTCTGCCCCCCTAATGAACTGAAACCTGAATTTCAGTTTCAAGTACCCAAGTTTGGCGCTCTTTATCTCCTAAACCCAGCCGAATCAGTCTTTGACCATTTAAAAGAAGTTGGAGATCTCGCATGGGTCTACGACTTTCGTCACTACGATTTGCTCGAAAATTGATTGGTTTAGGAGATAGAGAGGGAGAAAGGAGCGGTTTCAGTTGGCTTCCTTAGCTGATTTTGAAATCGGCAGAGCAGCAAAAGGGCCGACCGGCCGGCCGCAGAAATTGCCGCCGCGTGGCGCCCCCGCAGCGCGAGCACTTGCCACCGCGTCGCATGCACGAATGGGAGAAGGGGCCGAGCCGTTGCATCGCCTGCTTCTCTCCCTCGCTCAGTTCGCTCTCCCTCTCGCTGCTCTCCTCTCGCAGGGACAGCAGCCACCGCTGAAGCCCTGGTGATGCGTGTTGGTACGTGCCAAACGCCTCGTCGTTCTGCCTCGAGAAAGTTGGCCCTTTTGGATCTGGCCTCCTCCAGTCCGACAGAGCGCCGCCGCTAGCTCTTGCCGTCGCCGTCGAGTGTCGCCTCCAGCCACCGCCTCTGCTTCTCTAGCCATATCTAGCAGGACATTTGCAAGATGGTGGGCTAGCTCTGCCGACGGAAGTCTGCTCGACCGCCCGGCCGCGGGAGTTCACTGTCAGCCGCGGCGCGAGCTTGCCGGCCCGGGATGGCCACGCGCCGCTACCATTGTCGCAGTTAGGAGGCGCCGCCGCCGCTGAGTCTGCTCGCCCGACCGCGGTGGGAGTTTGCCCGCCCGGCCGCGCGCCGCGAGTTCGCTGGCCCGGGATGCCCATGGGCTGCCGCCTAGGACGCGTCACGGCAGCCGCCACAGTTAGGGAGCGCGGGGCCGTGGACCCGTGCCGGTGCCGCCGCCGTGCCGTAGAGACGAAGCAAGGTAGAGTGGGCCGAGTGGCCTAGAGAGGCAGGGCCGCAGTGCACTGGCATGGGAGGGAACCGCCCCCTCTCCGTGACTGCAGCCTTGTCACCGGCTCGCCGCGCGTCCCCTGTGCGTGCGCGGAATCGCGAGCCTTCGTGGGTACGCCGGCGAGCGTGCGAATGCCTGAAATAAGAGCTCTGTGCGCACAGCCTGTTCGACGAAATGTGCCACCGGCGGAGCCTTGCTGCTACAACGTCAGTCAAACAAAGCAAGAGAAAAGCCTGCCAACTTAGTTTGCCACACCAGTCAACACTCCACCGCAGGTGCGCCACAGACTCAGTCCTTGCTTGCTTGTTTGTTTAGGTCCCTACGTTCTCCGGGCCAATCCGAGCCTGACCCTAGCAGCTGGATGACACATTGTGTCATCGTCACTGCTCCTTTCATCGCTGGGCAAATGAATATGTGCGTGGGGGCTGGGCTCTTGACTGACCGCAAACAAGTCAACACGACACTGCCCTTGTCCTGTTGGCATTGAATTTTGCTCCGTTTCACTTTCTGGACCAAAGTAAAGCTAGTGGATCAACTTTTCAAAGAAATATCTTGTCACACTAACTAAGTTAGCTCTTGGCTTTTATTCTGCAACCCAGGTGCCAAAACTCAGTGTTTTCCATTGGGAGATGGCACGAGAAAAACAACAGTAGTGGATCTCATATCCAGAAAACTCTGATGTGCATATGCTGCAGGGAAGGAGGGGAACGCTTGGAGATGGCACAAGCTGAAGAAACATATCTGATGACCTCCAGGTATTTTACATACCTTTAAACAAAAAAAAATACAGCTCCTAATTTGATAGGATCCTTCCTTGTTCCTGTTAGTTTCTTGGGCAAATAACAATGGTCTTTCTTGCGCGACAGGGAGGAGACTCCTACAAGGGGATGAGGGAACCCCCTCGTCTCCCGACGGGAGACCCCTCCCATGGCGACCCCCCTCCCCCACCAGATCCGCTTCCACCATAGCACCTCCCCCAAAACCGCCTGTAGATCCGGATAGCCTGGTCCACAAGCTCCCCACCCATCCCCTTCTCCCCCTCAATGGTGCTGCGCTGGAGGAGATCAGGCCATCGAGTGCCGCGGAGCCGCTCCCTGGCAGGAACTCCGGCGGCAGGAACACCGGGGCTCCGGCGGCAGGGGCTCCGGCGGCCGCATGCCAACGAGGTCGCGATGGTGGAGCCACGGGACACCGGGAGGTTGCTGCTGCTGCAGCCGTGCCTGCAGGCCATGGGCAACGCCTCCCCGTGCCCGTCCCTCGCGGGGTCGCCCCTCGCGCGAGACCCCGCGCGGCGCGCTGCCGTCGACGCGGCGAGTGAGCCCCGGTGCGCGTGGAGGTAGCTGCTGCGCCGGACCCGCGACGGGCAGCTTGTGGCAGCCGGGAGAGAAAAAGGAGCCCGTTGCCACATTGGGTCGGCAGCAGCAGCGGCGTCGTCCCCTGCGCCGTCCCACCGTCCGCCGGCAGGACATGTTTCGTGTGTGGAGCCAAGGCGACGGTGTTCTGCCCCGCCGACGAAGCTTCTCTCTGCAACCACTGCGACATGGACGTCCACGCCGCGAACGTAGTGGCGGCTCGCCACGAGCGGGTCTGGATTCCGGGGCGCCCTCGAGCCAGCACGACGAGACGCGTCCTCGGGCGCCGGCGACCACCTCCAAGCAGCCCTCCCACCGTGCGTCCTACCGCGACGCGGTGATGCGGCCGTGCCGCGGCCAGGGCGTGCCACCCCTAAAGGCACGAGGGTCGACTGCCACAGCTCATCGCCCCTCGGTTCCGGTTGTGCCACGTTGGGACCCCAACCCGCCTGGTGCCGACGCCGACGGCTTCATAAAGGTGCGTCGGAAGAGCTCCAGCCGCAGGCGTCGGCAACGGCGGGCGCAGGAGCCGTGCTCGTCCAACCAGCCGCCTCCACGGATCCCCGTGGGCTCACCGGCCGCTGCCTCAGATGTCTCTCCTTCAAACATCAGGTGGCGGCCTGCACTCTGCGCTCCAGATGCCTTCGCTGTCGTGGCCTCGGTCACCTGGCCCGTGATTGCAAGAAGAGGCGGAGGGCGGCCAACCCAATGGCCGCTCCGATGGGAGGTATGCCACCTCTCACCAGCGGCGAAGGGCAGACTCTCCACGTCGCTGCACACGTACAGGCCAATCACCTGTCACCCGGCAAGTGCCCTGCGCCACAGGAGCACGACGCGTGTGCGGATGGGCCTCTCATCGTCGACGACGTTCTTGCGCAGGCACGGGACCAGCTTCTCAGGCTGCTCCGTGAAGGCTGCACAGTCCCAGCTGCTGATCATATCCCCCCCGGTCGGCATCAAGTTGCCGGTGATAGATCCCTTGGATTGAAGGTGTGCCCTCCGAAGATGCTAGGAGTCGTCATTGCTGGCCATCCCTCCTATGGGGATTCCTCCCCCCAAAGGGCGTTGGGTGGCGTCGGGCGACAACTGGATGCGCCTCCCATGGTGTTGCTTCAGCTTTAAAAGGAGATCGTTGTTTTCCAGCGACGTTTGGGTCACGCTGCTCCCCTGCCCTTAGCCCCCATCTTGTTGGCAAGCCCCCCCAAGTGGACCTCAGATGGAGGGCGGCAGTGGACCGGCGTAGCTACGGGGAGTGGTGGAGGGCACAATAGTCGTGGTGAAAACGGCGAGTATGCTGTTCAGCGAAGACGCAACATCGACGTTCGGCTGGCGATCTTCGGCTTGGGTCTTGGTTCACCCTTGAGTCTCTTATTGTGTTTTTTGCTCTGCTGTTGCCATTGGTGTTGTACTCTCCCCCCTCTGTACTTCTCTTTTTTGTTTCTGGATTGGCGCCGTGCCCTTCCTTTTCCCGTTGTAAACTCTTCGCCGTTTGGCAAATTCCGTGCACCGGCTTGCCGGCATCAATGGAATCAATTCAGGTGGGGCACTCACCCCTCCGGTGACGTCTTCAAAAAACAATGGTCTTTCTTCAAACTACTCTCAGGCATTCAACTAAAGGCTGAACACTCCAAAGTCACAGGCCATAACAAATACAAGGATGCTTCATGTCTCATGCTGTGGTATGCTAATCTTAGCACCATTAAATATATCTTTTGGGCTTTGCTATCTATTCCATTTCACTGCACTTCACATATAAATAGTTTGCTTAGTGTAATCTGGGGCTTTATCATCGGTTCTTAAGGAAAAAGGCACTAGCTTCCTTTTTTCCGTGTGATATCATAGCCTATGCTCTGTAGTTCCCTTATAAACTTGTTGCTTCTTTTTGGCTCCCTATTATGTTAGGTACAAGAACACTGGATGAAACTATTATGTTAGGTACAAGAACACTGGATGAAACTGTCTGCAAAGAAGAAGTGGAAGTTGTGAAAAGTAGCTAGCATACTTGTTTTTCGAAGGTCAGATATCTTCAGTACTGTTCAGTACAATTCTATCATATAATTTTCTGCATTAATCATACTTTAGTTAAAAGAAGAAACAATTAATCTTGTCACAAAACAATATTACATGATAATAACATTCTCCTGTCCTTTTGTGGTTCCGTATGATGCTAATGAGAAGAACTTAAGCCTCTAAGGTCCATCCATAAGCTAGGCAGCAGCAACTCTGAGTCTGTCTTGTGCACTTCCGTCAGATCCTTGTTGGCACTAACAAGACTGATGGCAGTGGAAAGCGATGATTACACATTTACACATGAAAGCACTAGCACCATATGGTCCAATTAGTAGCATCTTGTAAACCTCCTATTCTGGAATAGTTTTCTTTGTGAACTTTTTGCCCAAAATCACATGCTTATTTCATAATTCAATTTACAGGAAAAAAAAATTATGGGTATGGAAGCCTCTGTACTGTATGCTGCAGTAACTGGAATGCTCAAGATTGTAAGTAACAAGCTAGCTCCATTGGTCATAAAACAGTATAGCTCTATAGTAGGTGTGGAAAAGGACCTCCAGGAGCTCCAAGATCTGGTTCAGGAGATCAACTTTCGTCTAGGAACAGCATTAGATAGACCTACAGGGGATGCTCCATGGCTCAAAAAGTTGAAAGAAGTGGCATTTGATGTTGATGACATTGTAGATGAGTTCCAGCTAAAGGCTGAAAAACATGATGCTGATGGTGGTGGTGGATTTGTGTCCAGTTACCTGCACACAAAAATAGAATCATTTATATTTCAATGCAAGGCGGCCAAAAAGATCAAGAAAATCAAGAAGAGATTTGCTGAGATTGTGAAGCAAAGAACTGACTTGACTGAAATATTTGGCCATGATCCTGTTAGCGATATAAAAATGTCAACTGTGAATATGCAAACATTGCCTGTCGGTGATGAGGCAGCAATACTTGGGAGAGACAAAGAGATGCACCAAATAATATCTAATCTGGTAGAGACTAATGACAAACAGGAAATCAACATAGTTTCGATAGTTGGACTTGGTGGCTCTGGCAAAACTACCCTAGCTAAACTAGTTTTCAATGATGGCAAAACTATAGAGAAGCATTTTGAAGTGAGACTATGGGTTCATGTATCACAAGAATTTAGTTTTGAAAAGATGGTCAAGAAACTATATGAGGCTTTTGCTGATAAAGATCTGGGACAGCCTTCCTTGCCATATATGAGCAAAAGAATCCAAGAGGGATTGACTCAGAAGAAGTTTCTAATTGTATTGGATGACGTTTGGACTGAGTCCCAAAATCAGTGGGACAAAATAATGGGGTATCTAAAAACTGGTGCACCTGGAAGTGGGGTTTTACTCACTACTCGCAGTGCAAATGTTGCAGAAGTAGTGCGATCGACATACCAGTTTTGTTTGCAATGCCTATCTCCAGATGACAGTTGGCAGTTGTTCCAACAAAGCTTTAGCATGCCTGTAAAATTTTTTGGAGTCTAACTTTATAAAGGTTGGAAAAGAGATTGTGGAAACATGTTGTGGGTTGCCACTTGCAATTATAGTTCTTGCTGGTTCTCTTGGTGGCAAGGAACTAATAGAAGAATGGCAGGCCATGAGAGACATTTTATTAGATGTTGAGGGTGAAGACTCAGTGTCTGCATGCTTGAAGTTGAGCTATTTTCATCTTCCATCCAATCTGAAGCAGTGTTTCACAATGTGTTCATTGTTTCCCAAAGGTCATCTGATCGACAAACAACAGTTGATTGATCAATGGATTGCTCATGATATGATCAGTTTGACTCCTGGTGTTGATGATTTGGAGCATATTGGCCTCAGGTACTTTAATTCACTTGTGCAAGTGTATTTTTTACAAGATGTGAATGAAGATTTTGATGGGAGAGTGAAATGTAAGATGCATGATCTGATTCATGATCTTGCCCGATCCATCATATATGAAGAAATTTCAACTATTGTGCCAGAGGATGCAACCAGTTCCACAAAAGGTTACAGATTCTTTTCTCTAATTGAACCTAGAACACTGTTGCCCAAAAAGGTTATTCAAAATGCACGTGCTATATATGTTGATAAGGGCAATGATATGTTATTTGTCAGCACACTGAAGAATGCAAAGC
Organism: Themeda triandra; assembly: GCA_018135685.1. Lineage (NCBI taxonomy): Eukaryota > Viridiplantae > Streptophyta > Magnoliopsida > Poales > Poaceae > Themeda > Themeda triandra. The sequence continues at coordinate 52,677 of JAENPR010001215.1, read as the reverse complement.
ACTTGCGCAGCATCATTATTGAGAATACTGTTTTGTCAACACCAGCGCTCACGACCATATTTGAGGTAAAAACTCTGAAATATCTTAAGGTATCTAATTTGCAATGTGAAGCACTCTCTGAAGCTATCACAGATGTTTGGAGCCTGCAAGCTCTTTACTTAGAATCAAGTAATCTTATCGAGTTACCTGAATCCATTGGGAAGCTGAAAAAGTTAAGAACACTGAACCTATCATGGTGTTCTAAGCTGAAGAGTTTACCAGATTCTATTGGAGATTGTCAAATGCTTTCAACTTTGGATCTTAAAGATTGTGATGCATTTGAGGACCTGCCAAACTCCATCGGTAGGAATAAAAGGTTAAGAGTGTTGAGACTAGTTTCGACTGGAATTCGTAGGCTACCATCAACTATCACAACTCTAGAAAATCTGGAGTATTTGAAAATTAAGAAGTGCCATCAGCTGGTAAGGTTGCCTGAAGGCATTGGGAACCTGACTAAGCTCAAAGAATTGGACCTAGATAGATTTAAAAAGCTGCCGCCAGGTATTGGGCAGCTCACTCAATTAGAAAAACTGAATAGGTTTTGTGTGGAAACTGATAAAAAATATGCACGAATCTCAGAGCTGGCAACTCTATCTAGGATAAGTGGGAAACTAAGTATCTGTTTTCTCAGGGACTTGACAGACCAGAGTGAGGCACACCAAGCATGCTTGAAACACAAGGAAAAACTACATGAGCTGAAACTTTCATGGGGGTTTCTACGTGACAGAGAGAATCTTGGACATGAGGTGGTTGCACTTGATGGTTTGGAACCTCCATTGGGGATTAAACGGATAAAAATATGCAATTATGGAGGTGGACGATTCGCTTCATGGATGCTGAAGAAAGCCAGTGGTGGAGTACAGGGTCATGGTCAATTCCCTTTTTTGACCAAGATGAGCCTAGAGGGTTTCCCAAACTTGAAGCACCTGGATGGGCTTGTGCAATTGCCCTGTTTGGAGGAGCTTGATCTGGTGGACATGCCTACTGTTGAGAGCATAAGTGGAGGCCCATTTGCTTCGCTTGCCAAGGTAAAAATAAAGAGACTATGTAGTCTGGGAGAGGTCTGGATTGTAGCAGATAGTACGCTATTTGGCAAGGAGAGAGAAGGCTGCAGCAACCACAATCGTCATCAATCAGGACAACTGCAGATTGGTTGTCTTCTTATAGATTTACATATACAAGATTGTCCTAAATTGGTGGTTAGACCACACTTCCCGATTTCACTCGAGCACTTGTGGTTGGTTGAATCCAATGACAACCTGCTGCTATCTCCACTCCAAAGCCAAGGGTCCTCTTCGTCCTCTTTTAGCCACCTGAAGGTGCTTAAACTATGGTATATGAAATCACCTTTATCTTTGTCACCAACTTTGTCACCTGGATTTAGATTGGAGCTTCTCCAACACATGACAGCACTTGAGTCCTTGGAGATTTTCATCTGTAGTGACCTAATTGAGCTGCCGGAGTACCTAGGGAATCTCTTCCCTGCAACGGATGACCATTAAAAACTGTGACCGCTAAGCCGCCTTCCACAATCAATAGGTCACCTCACATCTCTCCAGGAGCTCATAATACAAGAGTGTCATGCACTTGTCCAGTTTCCAGAATCCTTGTGCCACCTTACGTTCCTCAAGGAGCTTGACATAGGAGACTGCAAAGCAATTGTTCAATTGCCTGAAGGTCTGGGAGAGCTCTGCTCTCTAAGCAAGTTGGATATTTGGTGCTTGCCAAGCCTTACTAGCCTTCCCCAATCTTTGTGCAACCTCATGTCTCTCCAGGAGCTTCAAATAGGAGGGTGTGATGCACTTGGCGAACTGCCCGAATGCCTGGGTGAGCTCCACAGCCTACGCAAGTTAAAGATTTCAGAATTGGGCAGCATAACTTACCTTCCCCAATCCTTATGCCGCCTTACCACGCCCCTTAAAGAGCTTGAGATCAGATATTGCCCAGGCCTCACATCCTTGCCGGAGGGGATAAAGGGCCTGACAGCTCTGCAACGATTAGTGATTGATTGCTGTCCGGATCTGGAGAGGTGCTGCGAGAGAGGAAACGGGAAGGACTGGCACCTCATTTCCCACATCCCAAATTTACAGATTGGGGAGCCATGTGACGAGGGGCCTACCTGTTAGCAATTCATCTGGTGAGCTCGTTAAACTCTAGCCATGCAGATTCACTAGTGAACCTATTTCCTGACATTAGTTGGTGGTGTTGAAGTTTTATGATGTGCAGTTAGCTCTGGGTGGGCGTGAGGGGAACTTTGAGGCATTATATATTTGTCAAGACTCTCTTAGGGGACATGCTTGGTGCCAACCGCAGAACAACTGCTCTTGTCAACTGATTGCAGCAAGCAGAGCACATTTGAGTCAGGTGATTCTCAATCTCTCATTTCCTCCCTGTCCTTTTTTTACAAACACAAAAGCATTCATGAACCACCTGAGAAATGTACAATTTATGTTGGATGCATGTGTCAGTATGCTAAATTGAACTATGTTTTCAGGCACACTAGGCCTATCAGTGAGGTGCACAGAAAGGTGGCTCATCTGCTCATTGTTATGAGGCATGTGGTATTCTGAGATCCTATTTCACGGTGTGTCACAAGCTACAGAGTTTCAGCACCATGGCCATTGTATTGATGTACGTTACATGCACATAGCTAGATAATCCTATCTCCTAATATGTTGTGAGAATTTGTGACAATTTTCTGTTGTAAAAATTATAGGGGAGAACACTTTACATGATCTAGCGTTGTGCTTGTTGTCATGTTTAGAAAATACTAAATGTTAACTTATTTTGTGGACACCAAAGTTTAGAAACAGAATATTATATTGTTGAACTCAGCAAGCACCAAAGGTATAGTTATAGTTGGCTTGCTTTAGCAATTGCACTGCTGCTGATGGACACGTAAAATACCCAGAGAAACTTGTGTACTGGTTCATTTCTTGAACAATTTGAATGAGGGTGTAAGTAGTTCCCTATTATTACAGGTCCACTGCACAAAGGGTCCGTTTTTTGCCTGTCAGCCAAGAATGAAAGACCTGCATGGGTGAAGAAAGTATATGATGAACATCTTGATGCTATATGCAAACTAATCGGTTTTGGTCTTTCGGAACTGCTATTCTGTATCTGTATGGACGAGTGAAGAAGTTGATTTATGGAGTGAGCAACCCAAAAATCTATGGAGGAACCTCGGTCTCTGCTTTGCCACGAAAAAATGCATTAGTTTGATCTATACTTACTACTGCCGTCTTGATTAGAAGGCGAGCTGGAAAAATTCCTTCGTTAATTTTGCTTGGTGAACTGCACAGTTTATTCTCCATGGAGGAAATGGACCACTCAGTTGTGTCAAGCGCACAACTCTGCACAGTTTATCCTGACTTATTAATTAACGAAAGCATGCCATGCATAGACTCTTGTGCTCAGTCAGTCAGAAATCACGACAGCAAAGACAGGCAGCAACTATTGCGAGTGGTTTTTTTGATTCCTGTCCAACAATGGGAATGTGTGACGGGAATGTGTTGCCGAGACGATCAAGCTGCCCGGACCTATGATATGAGCAGGGCTGTAGTTGAATCTGAACCGCTTAATCACAGTCAGGGAGACACTCAGCCTTACACCACCACCAAATCTGGCGTGGTTCTTCTGAACCACGCCGCCTGCCGTATCCCGATGGTCCGCCTTGGATGGAATGAGCCAGCTGGTGCGGGAGCAGGAGCAACCAACCTGCTGCCTGCTTCCTTCGCTCGCGAGTCGCTATGGCGTAGCAAGCCCAAGCTGGCAAGCCCATGGCTTATCCCGACGGACAGCCAACAATGGACGAACCTGCAGGCGTGAAACAAGGAGCAGCCAGCCAACTGCCTGCCTCCTTTGCCATGGGTATGTGTCGGCGAGGGTGCGGGACGACGGCCATGGCAGCAGCGCGCTTATGTGCAGCGGTGGAGGATGCGGCACACCGGTGCTCGCTCGTGGAAACAAGGACGCTGCCCTGCTCACCACCTGTTCGCCAAAACGTTTCACAGGTAGAAAAGCTTTCCAAATCCCGTTGTTTTCTTTCAACTAGCCTTTGAGTTCTGCTTACCTCTTGAGTTTCCCTTTGCATGTGGAGCCGTGGAGGTGGAGAAATCCACCAAAGCTGTCGTTAGTTAAGTTGCAAGTAGTGGATTTAGTATCCTATATCCAGTGCGCAGTTCCTACTCAGCAGGCACTATATGCTAAATATGACAGCCTCTTTTAGACTTGCTGAATATACAAATGCAACGCGCACAATAGCAAAACCATTCCAATAGGTACCAATACTACTATAGGGTAGTGGTAGTAATTGGGTGTAGTTATAGGGATTAGGGAATAGGAAGAAACAGACCTACCTACCTAGAATACAAGAAACCGACCTGCCTATAAGTCACACGTCACCAAGTGAAGGCAAGCAACACTGGTGAATATGGATTATTTTAATTTCCCCACCACACCGTGGAATTCGTGTAGTGATACAGGATGGCATGGCTTACATTTTGCACGTACTTTGGAGGCTGCTTCCAAGTTGTACAGAATTTTGCATGTAACCAAAGTTTTCTACAGTTCAACCATCATCAATGCTGACACAATTCTATTCTAATGCCCTCCTGCAGGGGAATCTGTGCTTTAGTTTGCTGGGGACGTTACTCTATTTAGGCACCCTCATGCTTCTGTTTTAATTTTTCTTCTCGGAATGACCCTCCTTTGCTATGCCCTCTAGGTCCAAGATGCTCTAGTAATAAGCTAAGTTGTAAACCGAGAGACCCAAACCTCCAACTAGCACACACTGCTCTATCGATCGCTTAGGATACAAAGGAGGGCACCATTTGGAGAGATCATAATTCACAAGCAACATCAACACATCTGAGCTCCAGGTATTACTCTACTTTTAACCAATGCAAGAATATAGCATCCTCTTCGTTCCATCACCCATTTCCTTGTGCTCTGCCTCCTGCTACTACAATTTCTGCTTGCACCTGTAATTTCTGTGCTGATTCCCATTATCCTCAGCAGATGATAACTTCACAAGGAAGCATCACATGCTAGTAGAAGCACTGAAGCTTTCTAATATCTGGCCATCTAGACTCAAGCAAAGCTACCACCTGCATTGTGCGTACATTGCAGAGGAGAAAAGGAGGGCTGAAAGGAGTAGATCTGAGTTCCAGAAACCTCTGCTTTGCACACGTTGCATAGGAGGAAAGGAAGCCAACATCTGGAGATGGCACAAGCAGCAGCATATCTGAGCTCCAGGTATTTTACTTTACTTTCGACCATGAATATACTATCATCTCTTTCTAGGTTCATCCATGTGTCCTACGCTTTGTACACAGTCGCATGCTTTCACTAGCAATTTCTTGGGCAATAACTTGGTCTTTTCCCAACTACGGACAGGTACTCAAGGACCAACACCAAGTCATGAAAGATTCCGCTTATTCTTCTTAATATTTCCAAGAAGAAGGCTGTAAGGGTGTTCCTGCAAAACAGCACTTGAGCAACGAAGCTAAAGGGATACACTTGGTTTCGCAGGTGAGATATCCATATGATCAACCACTGTTCCATGAGCTTCGGTGACATCTTCATTTGCACTAGTAATACTGATACCATGGTGCACGAAGAGGCATTTTTTTCTCTTTTTTTCTGGAATACGCACGAGTGTGCGTACAAGACCCCAACCTTCCGTCACGCGACCCTACCAGCCCGCCGGCGGCCACCCAGGCCCCGTCGGCCACCCTCTCCCCCAACGCCGTCCCCCTTCTACCCCTTGCCGCTCCAAGGCAATGCGGTGGCCGGAGGAATCGGACCTCGATCCCTCTGATTTCGGATCCGAGGACGGCCTGGCACCGCCATCGCCGGGTTCCTACTGTGAAGCCGTCCGCCGGGGTTCTCCGGCACTGGGGATCGTGGAGGCAGAGCCTAGCGCTCAGCCGCAGCCCCGCGCCGTTGATGAACCACCGGTGGAGGCCAAGGACCCGAATCGCCCGGCCAAGAGGCATGGAGGCACTTTAGGAGCCAACTGATTGCAACTTGTCAAAAATCTGTTGTATCACAGTTTATTTTGCAGATTTTATGGTTTATACAACATAGATGCTGATTTCCAAACATAACTCACCTGTCACTTATGAACTTCATCATGCAAAAATCCACTTTGTATTCCGATCGGATTATGCTCCTTCCTTCTTAATAAGCATTTCATGTGCAATAGTAATCTGATCGGACTCCATGCTATACATGCACTGCATGCATGTTGATCGGTGAGTAAATCTAATTCCTCATGCTTATAATGATGGCATACAGAATTGCCCGTGTATCTTCTAGAAAGCAGACCAAAGTCGAAGCCCCGACAAATTCACGCGCAAGCCTCTAGTCTCTGGACAGGGCAGACATACTGCCAAACAAGAAATCAGACATGTCTGACCTATACCGAAACCAGACCCATCAACTTTTCATGTTTAATCCTTAAACAATACTTGACTCTTCGACACATCAATAGCAAAAAGGCCGAAATAATTTATTCAACTATCCATCTAATCACTGAGGCCAGTCTCAATGGGTGTTTCAAAAGAGTTTCATTCTCATTTAGTACAGTGACGCTTGAGCAAATTTGTTCAGCTTATTTATGATTTGTGTTCTTGAGTCCACCCGAGCCACCGGTGGCATCACACTCCTGACACTGATTCGAACAATGCTTGCCGTGGTTTCGACCCCGCGACACCAGGTAATAAACATGAAAGGGATTAGGAAAGCACTACACGCACAATACGACGTCCTTTGGTTTCGTCATATAGACAGTGTTCATGTTACAATGGGAAGAAATCCCGTTATACAAGGAAATATACAAATTACATATACACTTCTGTTAATGCTTAGCCTTTTAATCCCCTGGTGCACTTCATTGACCCAAAGACCAAAGGCTAGAGAGCTACTTCTACTGCAACAGCACCTGGTTTCGTAAGTCAGATATCAATAAATAATGACAGTGGATAAAGAAAGATACATGACTAAATAATTTGCATATTGTAAAAGCCATATTTAGCATATCACCTTTTATTTTTCCATCTTTTCTTTCAGTTTGTCCATAGTAGAAGCTAATAATTTAACAATTTAATTTGTAGGAATTGTTTGCGAAGGAGACATTTTCAAAATTATACCAAGTATGGAAGCTGTTGCTGTATCTGTGGCATTGAAGGTTGTGGGCAGTAAGTTAGCTCCGCTGCTAATGGAAGAGTACACCTCCATTGTGGGTGTGAAAACAGATCTTGTGGAGCTCCATGATCAAGTTGAGGAGATAAACGTTTGGTTGCAAAAACGATATGAAGCTGTGTGGAATGGTCCATCTTTTAACTGGCTGAAAAGGTTGAAAGATGTCGTCTATGCTGTTGATGATGTTGTTGATGAGTTCCAGCTGAAGGCTGAGAAACATGCTGCTACTGCTGATAGTGGTGATGGTATTATCTCCAAATATGTGTGCACAAAACCAAAATCATTCATTTTCCAATGCAAGGTGGCCAGCAAGATCAAGAAAATTAAAAGGAGATTTGCTAAAATTGTGAAACAAAGAACAGACTACAATGCAATAACAAATAGTATCTCAGTGGATTCTCCTGTTAGGCAAACAAATATGAGGACTGGTGGGGCGTCATCCTGGCCTGACGTTGATGTGTCATCAGTAGTTGGAAAGGATGATGATAAGAAGAATATAATATTCAAGCTTCTAGAGACTGATCATCAACGGAAAATGAAGATAATTTCTATCATCGGGCTTGGCGGGTCTGGGAAAACTACCTTAGCCAAACTGGTTTTCAATGATGGTAACACTAACAAGCATTAGAATTTACATTATGGGTTCATGTATCACAAGAATTTGATGTAGACAAGCTAGTGAAAAAACTGTTTGAAGCTTTTGCAGACCATAATCCGGGACAGCATGGCATGCCTTCTATGAGAAAAGCAATCTCAGACAAATTGGCTGGAAAGAGGTTTCTTCTTGTATTGGATGATGTTTGGACTGAGTCCCAATTTCAGTGGGAAGAATTTAGGGAATTTCTAATCAATATTGGTGCACCTCGAAGCAGGATTTTACTGACTACTCGCAGTAGTAAAGTTGCAGAAACAGTGGGATCCACCGACCAATTTTTGCTGCCATTATTATCTAAGGCTAGCAGCTGGCAACTATTCATAGAAAGTTGTGGAATGGCTGCGAACAATTTGGCCTCTGAATGTCATGATGTTGGAAAAGATATTGTGGATAAATGTGGTGGAGTGCCATTGGCGATTAAAGTTCTTGCAGGTGTTCTTCGTGGCAATGAACAGATAGATCAGTGGAAGGCCATGAGAGACAGCAATTTATTATATGTTGAGGGTGAAGAGCATAGAGTAGCTGCATGCTTGAGGTTGAGCTATTTCCATTTGCCATCCAATCTCAAACAGTGCTTTACAATATGTTCACTGTTTCCCAAAGGTCATAAGACTGATAAAGAACAACTGATTGACCTATGGATTGCTCATGATATGATCACTATAGAGGACACATTTGATTACGCAAACTTGGATTATGTTGGCCACAAGCACTTCAATTCTCTTTTGGACGTGTCTTTCCTACAAAATGTCGAAGAGAAAGATGGGAGATTGACATGTGGGATGCATGATTTGGTTCATGATCTTGCACTGTCCATCGTAGGTAATGAATTTTCACTTGACATGCCATACGATGCAACCAGTATCACAAAGAGCTGCAGATATTTTTCTTTGATTAAACAGCCAAAGAATCCGATGCCCAAAAGTATTTTTAAAAAGGCACGTGCTGTACATATGCATCAGTTTAGAGATTGCACAAATTATGTCATGGCATTAAAGCATGCAAAAGAAGCCAACACCATTTCTCAGGTCAAATATCTGAAATATCTTGCCATATCATTACGAAGTTGTGAAATGCTTCCTGAGGGTATCTCAAATGTTTGGAGCTTGCAAGCACTTTATGTAACACAAAGTTTTTCACTTGTCAAAATACCTGAATCCATTTGTAAGCTCAAAATGTTAAGAACACTGAACTTGTCGACTGTTTTAGTCTAAAGAGTTTGCCGATTCTATTGGCGATTGTCAAATGATTTCAAGCATTGCTCTCTGCAGTTGCAAAAGGCTTACGTGTTGCCAGACTCTATTGGTAAGCTACAGAGGTTAAGAACACTGAACCTAACCGAGTGCACAATGCTGGAAAGTTTACCATATTCTATCGGTGATTGCCGATGATTTCGAGCATTGATCTTTGCAATTGTGAGTGGTTTAAAGTGTTGCCGAGACTCTATTGGCAAACTACGAAGTTAAGAACATTGAACCTATCAAGGTGCACCTACCTGAAATGCTTACCGAGACACTATTGGTGATTGCAAAATGATTTCAAGCATTGATCTTTTCAGTTGTGAGGAACTTACACGGTTGCGAGACTCTATTGGTAGAAATGAGAAGCTAAGATTTTTGAGACTAGGTGAGACCAACATTTTCCGGCTACCATCAAGCATCACAAAACTGAGAAATCTTGAGTGTTTGGACCTTCGAGTTGTCACTGGTAGAGCTGCCTGAAGGCATCTGCAACTTCGAGAAGCTTCAAGTTTTGAACCTAAAAGATTGTAAAAATTTGAAAGGAATGCCTTTAGGCATTGGACAACTCAGTCGACTACAAAAGTTGGGCTTATTTGTTGTGGGTAAGGGAGAAGAGTTTGCAGGAATCTCGAGCTTGCAAATGTATCCAGGATTGGTGATAAACTAAGAATTAGTGGTATTTCACATGTGTCAGACCTAAATGATGCACATATGGCATGCTTGAAACAGAAGACAAACTTACAAAGGTTGAACCTAGATTGGATGGTGAATAACAAGGAAAAGCTGAACACTAAATTTGATCAGACGGTGAATGGCGCGGAAGAGGTGAATACTAAATTGTTGCGAAATGTGCTTGATGGTCTACAACCACCACCACCTAGGATTAATGGGCTGGAAAGCTTGTGCACTAAATTGAATAAGATTCGGGATGGCATGAATCAGGTGGGTGATAAATTGGAGCAGGATGTGCTTGATGGTCTGGAACCGCCACCTGGAATTAAAGAGCTAGAAATTCATTTTTATCCAGGTAGGCAACTTGCACTGTGGATGCAAAATGAAGTTGGAGGTGGAGTACGTGGTTCTGCTCCCTTCCCGTTTTTGAGGGTCATGATGCTACATAATTTCCAGAACTTGAAGCATCTACATGGACTTGTGGAGCTACCTTGCTTGGAGGAGCTTAAACTCATACGGATGCCTTCTCTTGAGAGCATAAGTGGAGGCCCATTTCCTTCTCTGGTGAAGTTGGAGATGAATGAACTGCCTTGTTTGGGAGAGGTGTGGATGATAGCAGGGAGGACTATGCCTGACGGAGAAGTGGACAGAGGCTGCTGCAATTTCACACCTCAGTTGGGACAGGTCCGTGTTGGAGATTGCCTAGCAGAGTTAGTAATTAGTGATTGTCCTAAGTTGGAGGTGAAGCCACACCTTCCTCTGTCGCTGCAGCACTTGGAGTTGAGGGCCAGTGAGCAGCTGCTGCAGTCACCAGGTCAATGCCAAGGGTCCGCTTCGTCCACCAGTTTTAGCCACCTGAAGAAGCTTGAGCTATACTCTGTGAGAGGATTAGGATCTAGGAATGGGTGGGAGCTGCTGCAGCACATGACAGCACTCGAGTCATTACAGATTCATCATTTCTCTGGAGTGCAAACCGAGCTGCCTGAGAGCTTGTGGAGCCTCACAGCCCTGAGGTCCTTGTTAGTGCACATGTGGTCTGATATCCGTGTGCTACCCGAGTCGCTAGGGGAACTCCGATCTCTGCAAGAGTTGACCATCATATCCTGTGGTAGACTGAGCATGCTCCCACAATCAATAGGCCAACTCACATCCCTCCGGACGCTTGATATAAGATGCTGCGATGCACTTCACCAATTGCCTGATTGCCTTGGAGAACTCTGCTATCTGCACATACTCGAGATTAGAGATTTGCCTGGGCTGACTTGCCTTCCTCAATCCATCTCCTGCCTCACTACCTCTCTTCAAGATCTCGAAATCTATGGTTGCCCGGGCATCAAATCCTTGCCGGAGTGGATAAAGGACCTCAAGGCTTTGAAGCGATTGTGGATCCAGTGCTGCCCTGATCTGGAGAGACGTTGTAAGGAAGGAATAGGGGAGGACTGGCACCTCATCTCCCACATCCCTGATATGCGACGAGATTACTGTATCCTCATGTGAGTACACAGTGACATATATATCAGGTGCGTTTGTTGTACCATTCTGACCTGTAGCCACGAATCCCATTTTCCTCATGCAGATTCATGGGAGAACCTATTTCCATATTTTTTTTTTATCTTCTGCAGATGTTTCCGGGTCTCTGCAAAACCATCATATCCTGTGATAGCCTAAGTATGCTTCTGCAATCAATGTACCACCTCACATCCCTCCAGACGCTCGAGATAGGATGGTGCCATGCACTTCAGCAGCTGCCCGATTGCCTGCAACACCTCTGCTCTCCATGCAGACTCAAGATTAGACATTTGCTGAGGTTTCCCCAATCCAACTGGATCTCGAGCTGCCTCATATGTGGAGGCGCTGCAAGAAAGGAACAGGGGAGGACTAGCACCTCATCTCCCACATCCTTTTTTTTAAGAACACACTTATGCGCGTATTTCATTAAGAGGAATAGAGTTTGATTACAAAATAGAACTTCTTGGTAACAAACATGTTACCAAGAAAAGCCTAGCTCTACTGGATCCTTAAGTGAAGCGCTACATTGTTACAACAAATGAACTTCTCAACAGCAGCAAGAGCTAGCACTAGCCCGAAGCACGAGCAAGCAGCCTGGCCAGATGGTTGTTGCCCGCTTCGCACCAAGGGTCGCCCTCATCTTCGATCAGCAGAGCTAGCCTGTGCGCCTTCATAGCCCGAGCCTGGAACGTCCTCGCGTTTCTTTCCTTCCACAAGCACCAACCAACCAGCATAACAATCTCCCACATCCCTGGTGTCCTCGTTCGTGGTTTATACGGATGAACGGGGTGTGGCCGTGTGGAGAGGATTTGGCCAGTGACGGCATGCTACTGCTTAATCGGGTGAGTTCGTTGTGCTATTTTTACCCTAGCTCTCAGCAGTCCCCCCGGTTTTCCTTGTGTAGTAGATTCATTAACTCGAGAGCCAATTTCCTAATTATTATTATTTTTATTAAAATGTGGTTTGATTTTTATTTTTAGAGGATGTGGTTTGCTTTGTTGAATACTTTGGACGAGGATGTAGTTCTGACATATATGGATTTGCCTATTACTGCATTGCAGGTCCACTGCACCTGGGAGCTAGGAGTTCTTAATTGGCTTCAATGATATGAAGAATTCTCAAACACAGGCATACACGCCTGCTCGCGAAAAAAAGATATGAAGAATTCTCGACGCATCTGTGTAGTGCAATGCTTTGATCTTTGTCGCGTAGGAGTATGGAATTTCAGATTCCAGAACAGTAGACTTATATAATTGTGCTCTGTTGTTCATTTAACATGATGGGCCGGGCCTGCTGGTCGTCTAGTCAGTCACACAGTTCTTGGCAGCCAAAAGTTCAGGTAGCGCGGAGGTAGGGAGATGGAACTCTATATATTGGTGTGAGTGTGAACTTGATGCTGAAAATATGCTGATGCATCCTGCAATGTTTGTTGCAACGTACTTTAGGAGCTAGTGTTAGATAATTAGACATTTCCATGTTATTTTAATTTTAAAAATTAATAAGATGATGATGACATATTTAATTAAAAAGATAAACATGAACAGCACGATAGCGGATATGAACATATCAATAATTGAAACATGATAATTCATCCAAATATTATATGACATACCAGCAAGATCAGACATCATGTAGATATGATAGATAGCATGCAAACATGAAGTAAACATATCATCAAACAAGCATCCAAACTTGTGAGACATGATAAATATTAGATAGCATGCAAACATGAAGCAAACATATCATCAAACAAGCATCCAAACATGTGAGACATGATAAATATTACTGGTATGAACATATCTACACATGGCATGATAACCAGATCATAGATAGAAACAAGAACATATAACAGGATAAATCGATTATACCCTGTGGATGGTCCCATATAGAGAGCACCCTAGTTTCCACAGCCCTGTCCGATCTCCTTGGTCATGTCGTCGAAGAAGATGACGCGGACAGGATCAACACCACCGGGAAGAAGGCGAGACGACGATGTGGATCACCACCGGGAAGAAGACGAGACGGTGATGGCGGCAGCTTTTGGGCAGTCACGTAGTCGTTCCCCAAAACCTAACTGTCGAGCTCCCTGTGCAAGGATCTCGGACAGCAATGGCTTCGGAGGCACCTGCCCTCTCATTCTCTGTGCGCGCAGAGAGCTACGAGATGGGGAAGGCCACCTTTGCTACTGAGTTATGCTTTCTGAGTATTCTCGGGTTGTGTCTCTATTCGGAGAGGAACGAGGAGACAGAGGATTATATCCTCGCGTCCCAGGAAGGAGAGAAGTCCGTGTGCGTCTCACGCGGGGAAGGAAGAGAAACCACAGGAGTCGGGCAAGTGAAGAGATCAACTCACTCGCACATAATGCAAGAGATTTGAAACTCTCCATTATCACGGGAGGTGAGTGGTAAAAATTTACCTTATCACGAGAGGTGAGTGGTAAAAATTAACCACGCACGCCCGCCTCGCCTCGCCACGAGCGGCGGCCCGTGCGCGCCTGGCAAACCTCTATTCTTTTCTCAACTTCTCAAGTTAAGTGGAATAATTCTCACCATACAAGTCGAGTCAACGTTTTTTAGAATTCTAATCCGGTATAAACAATATTGCTCGCAATTACACACCATAGAGTTCATTAATTTATTAAATTTAAATGGTCCTAGCCCATAATAAATAACAGCTAGTGCACCAGTTGTGTATGTGCGACAAAGTATTTGGGTGGGTTAATTCGAACCCTGATTTCAGTCACCACAAGGTAGAGTAGAGTAGAGATAGAGAGTTTCAGCGCCATGGCTGTGTTGTACGTACTGTGTAATAACCACAAGGCAGGCAGATGCACAGATGTGAACATTTCGAAATGCTTTTGTGTCAGTTTGAAAACGTACGTAAAATTTCTTGTGCTTGAGGAAAATTCTCAACTCTCATGATGGTGTTGTGCACTGCATCTTGCTTTCTGCTATATGGTGGAGAATGCATGCATGCTTTAATGCCAGATTGTATTACAGGTTTGACACACAGGCGAGGCAGGGTGGTCGTCCTCAGCGCGGAGCGCGCAGGGCAAGGGTTGACCATTCTTATACCCTGCTTTTGGTTTTCAACTTCTTGATTGTTCCAAATAGGTGAAAAATAGAGAGATATTTACAGTCGTTTTAGGCGACATAAAGAGATGGAGAGGCATGTTTTATAGTTGTTTTAACGAAACCATTTGTATCTTTTTTCATAACTACATCTCATCAGTTTTTTCATAACTCATGCCTATTCCAAACAAACCTTAGAGCCGAAGTATAAGTTGTGGGATAGTAGCTTTGGTGGTGGTAGTCAGTTCGTTATAACAATAATATAAAAGTTCTTTATAAGCTGGTATCCTTAGCCGCATTATCATGTCCTTTTGAAAACGTATACTCCAAGCAGAACCAGGGCGCAGCTGAGTTTCACCGTCACTTTGTGCGACGCGTGAAGAAAAAAGTGCCGGGTAGTATATAGGCTGACCAAAAGGAAAGAGAAAAACAGAGAAAAATGCCATCTTCTAGCAACTTCACAGTAAGAAAAGCATTACACTTACACGGGACGCCTTGATATTATTTGACCTTATTTAATATTGGGGCCGGAATGCTTTGACCGTCATTAGGACATCCAGAGGAAGAAGGAGCACCTCGCACCGAACTCCGGCGTCCAGTTGCCTCAACCGTAGAAGCTCCGCCCCTGCATGGACCCCGGCGTCGTGATCGCGTCGCTTCTGCTCATCACGCTGCAGTAGCAGAATCACACCGCGGCGCTGCCGCTAGAGCTAGAGTTGTCGGTGGCACCACCACTAGCAGACGGGCTCATCAGATCGCCGCCTGCTACCGGCGCCCGCTGCTCGATCTGCCCATTGGGCGCGGCTCCAGCCGCGGCATGGGGTAGCTCGCCGGTGATCGAGATGGTGACGCCCCGGCGTACGAGCTCGGCGAGGAGACGCGCCGTGTTGCGCGCGTCGTCGAGGCCGCAGTGCCAGCGGCCGGCCAACTGCAGCCCAGCCTCCCGCACGGCCTCGGGGAGACTGCGCCGCCGCGGGCCACCGAACGCCGCCACGAAGGGGACCTTGAGGTTGACCCACCGGTCGAAGTAGGCCGGCTTCGCGAGGCCCTTGAACCGGCACTCCGACTCCAGCATGGTGCGGCAGTCCCAGTCGCCCCACGTGACGACGGCGAAGTTGCTGGCGCCCGCCGCCCGCAGCCACGCGTCGACCATCGCCAGCGCCTCCTGGAGCTCCACGCCGGCGTCCACCTGGTCCTGCCGGATGCCCGTGAGGTCCAGGCAGTACGGGGTGAGCACCGGGTGGTGTCTCGGACGCACGTAGGTGCGGAACTCGGACAGGGGCCGGCCAGCGGCGTCGACGAGCACCGCCGGGAACTCGATGATCTCCTGTGCGGGTAGATGCGATGGTCCTTGTCGCACGTCGCCTCGAAGTCTACGACGACGAACTGGTCAAATCTCCAGGCCATGCTGGCCGGCACGCGAGATCGATCCACTCCTCTGCAGCAGCGACCAGCGAGAGCCGAGATGAAAGCTAGTGTTAAGTACAGCATGCGTTTCCTGGTGGTTGAGTCGAGAGTAGAAAAGGTGCAGGTATAGAAGGACAACGACCAGCCGGAACTTTGTGGATGGTGACGCAAGTGTGGTGCCGGGGAGCTACCGCTACCACACCTCGGTTGGTGCAGCAAGGAAAATAATACAAAGTTGCGCGAGCAATAAGGAAAAAGCTGACGTCAGCATTTCTATACAACGTTTGACCACATAGAAAAACAATACAATATAAATTCTATGTAAAAACAATACAAAGTAATAATGTGTAAAAATGCAACAACTGCTCAGCGTCCCTAACTATTCTTCTCTTCTACAAAATAAATAAAATGTAAATTTAGGAATTAATGTCCCATGAACATTAGAGATAACCAATGCACGATACAATTCGGTACATAATTAAAAAAGAGTCAAGGGCCCAAAATAAGTACCTTAAAAGGATAAGCATTCTTGCTTTAACATGTGCTCGCTGAGATTTCCTTTTTCCTTCTGGATAATTCGGCCCCAGCGTCGTTCTCTCCAGGGGCCGGCCAGCGGCGTCGACGAGGACCGCCGGGAACTCGATGATCTCCTGTGGGTAGATGCGATGGCCCTTGTCGCACGTCGCCTCGAAGTCGACGACGACGAACTGGTCGAATATCGACGCCATGCCAGCACGCGAATATCGATCCTCCTCTGCAGCAGCGAACAGCGAGAGACGAGGAGAGCGCTAAAGGCTAGCGTTAAGTAGCATGTGCCTCGTGGTGGTTGAGTCGAAGAATTGAAAAGGTTACGACAACGACCAGCCGGAAGTTTGTCGTGCCGGGGAGCTACCGCTAGTCCGCTACCACAGTCGATTGGTGCAGCAAGGAAAACAATACAAACTAGTACTGCCCAAGTACATGCGCGCAGCAAGGAAAATGGTGGCTTCACCATTTCTATACGTTTGACCACATACAAAAACAATACAATACATAAATTATTCTTTGTTAAAAACAATACAAAGTAATGTGTAAAAATGCCACAACTGCTCAGCATCATAGCTCCATAAATTTTTCTCTTCTAGTAATACTTAAATAAAAATTTAGATATAGGAATTTTTTGAAAGAAATGTAGATATAGGAATTAATGACCCATGAACATTTAAGATAAGCAATTTAATGCATGATACAATTCGGTACATAAAAAAGAGTCCAAGGGCCCCCAAATGAGTACTTTGATAGGATAAGCAATCTTGACTGGGCATCGCCGTCGCAGGCAAGTGATGGAGAGAGAGGTGCTTGCACCTCGTTGCGGCACGGCCAAATGGGGCGCCTCGCTGTCGCAGGCAAGTGATGGAGAGAGAGGTGCTTGCACCTCGTTGCGGCACGGCCAAATGGGGCGCGCCTAGTACCAAAGGGCTTGAACACTGGGCCTATTTTGACTTAAGAAAATCTTCCCCACCACTACACCATATACAAATTTAATGGTTGATATTAATTAGTTATAGAATACCTACAAGATTATAACAGCATCAGGCCATTTAAGGCCAAAAAAATCACCAAACAAAAATAATATTCTAGAAAGAATATACTAGGTGTGTCTTATCATAAAATATAAAAATTTATATAATAGATAAAATAAAATAAAATATATAAAAAGGAATGGTATAAAAAATATAGTGTATTCAAAAGTAATAGGGGAAAATAAGGGGAAACGATCTAAATACATGAAAGAACATCACACAGATATAAATTGAAAAGAAATAAAACATTACCATAAGGATACTTAATAATTGTCAAACATCCCATTTATATACATGATAATCCAAAAATAAAATTAAAAATAACATAATAATAATAATAATAATAATAATAATAATAATAATAATAATAATAATAATAATAATAATAATAATAATAATAATAATAAAACACAAACAAATCATAAGAGGAAAGAAAAATCCACATGAGTACATGATAGAGGAATTTTGAATAGAGAGAGCATCATATATTTACTGTGTAGATCTATTTATGTGGAATATAATAAAATTAGATTTTCTATTTTATAATTTTCCTATGATTAACTATAATTTTTCAAAAAATTAGTTGAAATGTATATAAAAAACACCAAGACATACAACCCGGAGGGTTTCAAAAGATAAGGGAAGAGTTATATCCAGTTTTTCAATTTAGGGAGGAAAAATATATGTGACCGATGGTTGAGATAGACCAATTCTGGGTTGAAACGCTAAGAGCATCTCCAACAAGTCGGTAAAAATCACTTAGTATATCTTGAGTTATACCAAGTTGCTATTTTATGTGGCAAATGAAAAAAGATGTGTCTCCATCAAGTTGTTATTCTCACTTGGTAAAAATAGAGGATGACAGATGGGACACGCCGATCATTGCCTCCTTCTTCCTCCACCAGCAGCTCCGACCGTGCGAGCGCCATCCCCTCCGGGCGTGGACTCCTCCGCGAGCGCCGCCGGTCCTCCGCGCGAGCGTCGTCCCCTCCGGTCGCGAGCTCCTCGCTCCGAATGTGGGCCGTTTAATGCAACGTGGGCCAGGCTCACTAGCTCCTTTTGGTCGGCGGACCTGTTAAGCTCCCCTCTTTGCGGCCCAGTACAGGGGGGGTCCGACTCGATGATTCCCGGGCCAGACGCTACACGAAGTGGAGAATGCAGGGAGACCGCACGCGGCGACTGCTGGCAACGCGCACGACGCGTGCGACAAAATGGTGCCGCAGCTGCCGCTGGCCACGAGCGTTCCACTTCCCACCAGGGTTTTTCTAAATCGCCCCCGCCGCTCGTGTCGTGGCTCACCGATTTCAGATCAGCCGCGCACGCCAACGTAGGACTAGCACGTAGCATGCCCATCGTTATCCCTCCCGACGGACAGTCGGCAGACAGCCATGGACGAACCTGCAGGCGCGGAACAAGGGGCCAGCCAACCAGCTGCCTGCCTTCCTTGGCCATGGGACGGCCCAAGTGCCTGCACTGCACGTGGCGACGAGGGTGTGGGGCCACGGCCATGGCAGCGGCGCGCTAATGTGCAACGGCGGCGGTGCAGCGATTGAGGCTGCGGCGCACCAGTGCTGGTTGGCGCGCGGCCACAGGAGGCCCGCCCTGCTCACCACCTGTTCGGCAAAATGTTCCACAGGTAGCAAAAGCTTTCCGAATCCCTTAGTTTCAAGTAGTAAATGTCCTATTCAGTATGCATTTCCCGCTCAAAAATCACTATATGCAAGCGAAAGTGCCTGCTAATTATGGACCTCTTTTTGAGTCGCCTGAATACAACAGCAAAACCATTCCAACATATACCAATACTACTCTAGGTCTAAGGTAGTGGTAGCAGTTGGGTCATTGGTTGTAGTAATAGGGATTAGGAAGCATATATGTTGAACTTGTACATGTGCAAACTACCTACCCTAGAATGCAAGAAACAGACCATCGTGTAAGTTACGTGTCTCCATGTGAAGGCAAGCAGTGAGCATTGGATACTGGTGAATATGAATTATTTTAGTTTCCCCACACCGTGGTATTGGTGTAGTGATCGATACAGCCTGGCACGGGTATATTTGTATGTAATTCAAAGTTTCAGCACGGTTGAACCATCATCAACGTAACGCTGACTGACAGTTCCAGTTCAGCATGCATTATCTTAGGTTCTTAGTGCGCCTTTCCAACCAAGCATCCAATGCAGTATAATACAAACTCCAAGACGACACTATTCTAATTGGCTTCACCACGCAGGGCTCATGAAATACACACAATACTTTGTAATGAGGTAATAAGGCATGCTGCTTGGTGAAGGATTAAACTGTAATAATTGATATATATAGAGAGAATGTAAATGGTTGAGTGCCCAGATTTCACAAAGTCTCTAAATGCTGCATTGCCCGATTTCTACGTGTATATAAAATGATAATCTTTTACAAGTAGTCACACGCGTATCAATGCTCTTCATCATAGACAGGTCGTTGTTCCATTGACAGGTTCAAACAAGTATTCATATATTCTAATGCCCTCCTGCAAGGGAATCTGTGCTTTAATTTGCTGGGGAAGTTACTTTATTTAGCCGCCCACATGCATTTGTTTTATTTTTACCTCTCGGAGCGATCCTCCTTTGCTGTGTCCTCTAGCTAGGTCCAAGATGCTCAAATAAGAATAAGCAAGTTGTAGACCGAGCACCCAAACCTCCAACACTGCTCTATCGATCGCTTAGGATACAAAGGAGGGCAGAATTTGGAGAGGTCACGATTTACAAGCAACATCAGCACATCTGAGCTCCATGTATTACTCTACTTTTAACCAATGCAAGATTATAGCATCCTCTTCATTCATTCCATCGCCCATTTCCTTGTGCTCTGCCTCCTGCTACTACAATTTCTGCTTGCATCTGTAGTTTCTGTGCAGATTCCCATTATCCTCAGCAGATGCTAACATCACGAGGAAGCGTCACAAGCTAAGAGGCTCATCTCTGGCCATTTAGATCTAGGCTCAAGCCAAGTTACCATCACCTGCATTGTGCAACCAAGATCTAGGAGGCTCTGCTTTGCATACATTGCAGAGGAGAAAAAGAGGGCCGGACAGGAAGACGGTACAAGCAAAAGGAGTAGATCTGAGCTATAGAAACTTCTGCTTTGTATACGTTGCATAGGAGGAAAGGAGGGCAACGCTCCAGGTATTTTACGCACTTTCAACCAAGAATATATACTAGCATCCTATTCCTTCTGTTCTTTACTCTTTCTAGGTTCATCCATTTGTGCTCCTCTTTGTAAACAATCTGCATGCTTTCACTAGCAATTTGTTGGGCAATAACTTGGCCTTTCTCCCAACTATGAACAAGTAGTCAAGGACCAACAGCAAGTCGTGAAAGACACTGTTTATTCTTCTGGTATTTTAATTCTTTCCAAGAAGAACGCTATAAGGGTGTGCCTGCACCAAAAAAAAAAAAAAAAAAAAAAAAAAAAAAACTTGAGCAACAAAGAAGCTAAAGGGATACACTTGTTTTTGCAGGTGAGATATCCATATGATCAACCATTGTTGCATGAGCCTCTCTGACTTTTTTATTAGAACTAGTAATACCGATACTCTCCATCCATTTATCGGAGTCATCTTAGCGAAAAAAATTTCTCCAAGAATCGGAGTCGTAAAAATTAACCACGCACGCCCGCCTCGCCTCGCCACGAGCGCGGCGGCCCGCGCGCCTGGCAAACCTCTATTCTTTTCTCAACTTCTCAAGTTAAGTGGAATAATTCTCACCATACAAGTCGAGTCAACGTTTTTTAGAATTCTAATCCGGTATAAATAATATTGCTCGCAATTACACACCATACAATGCTGCAGGCGGCTCTGTTTTGGTTTAGTTTCAGAACCTGCTGCAAAACGGTGTTCTGTCAGACATGCAGAAATCACGTTTTGGTTCACTTGTTTGCTTACTTTCTCCCCATTTGCCAAATCCTGCTTTGACTCTCTGGGAACAACACGCTAAATGCTACGTATTCCTCTAGACAACTATGATTTACTGAAACGCTAGCTGTGATCGTGAGAACCATAAATTACAGGCAATGTGAGTATTCGGTCATGCTCTGTTCTGCGGTGCCACCTTTTAACCCCCAATTAGGCCTCCTCCAGCTCCAGTCCGATGAAGCGCCGCCGCTTTGTCGTCGCAGACGAGTAACATCTCCACTGACACTGCCCTTGTTTGTTCTTAAACACCCTCCCCTACAGCACCGCCACTCTTGAACAGTTCAATCACCGCAGCCATTGTCGGACGGCTCGTCCTCACCGTAGCGACGCGGGCGCGAGGGCGCCAGGGCCAACAGGCCAGTCCTCCATTCTGGAGAGAGTGGTGTCCGCAAGAGCGTGGGTTCTAGTCGATCTTGCTTGAGAGACGCAGGAAATCAGCGTCGAGCAGCCTCGAACAAGGCGTCGGTTGTGGACGAGTGGAACAGGAACCCCAGCAGGGCACGCGAAAGAACCCCAGCTTCTTGGGCCATGCCGCGGCTCCAGAGCCCGAACGATGCCCCGCCGTGCGCGAGGGTGGTGCGGCCACGGCGGGTGCCTATTCCAAACAAAGAGCCGAAGTATATAATTTGTGGGATAGTAGCTTTGGTGGTGGTAGTCAGTTCGTTATTATAACAATAATATACAAGTTCTTTATAAGCTGGTATCCTTAGCCGGGTTATCATGTCCTTTTGAAAACGTATACTCCAAGCAGAACCAGGGTGCAGCTGAGTTTCACCGTCACTTTGTGCGACGCGTGAAGAAAAAAGTGCCGGGTCGGGTAGTATATAGGCTGACCAAAAGGAAAGAGAAAAACAGAGAAACATGCCATCTTCTAGCAACTTCACAGTAAGAAAAGCATTACACTTACACGGCACGCCTTGATATTATTTCACCTTATTTAATATTGGGGCCGGAATGCTTTGACCGTCATTAGGACATCCAGAGGAAGAAGGGGCACCTCGCCCCGAACTCCGGCGTCCAGTTGCCGCAACCGTAGAAGCCCCGCCCCTGCATGGACCCCGGCGTCGTGATCACGTCACATCTGCTCACCACGCCGCAGTAGCAGCAGCACACCGCGGCACCGCTGCTAGAGCTGGCGTTGTTGGTGGCACCACCACTAGACGACGGGCTCATCAGATTGCCGCCTGCTGCTACCCGCGGCCGCTGCTCGATCTGTCCATTATTGGGCGCGACTCCGGCGGCCGTTGTTGGTAGCTCACCGGTGATCGAGATGGTGACGCCCCGGCGTACGAGTAGATCTGAGCTATAGAAACTTCTGCTTTGTATACGTTGCATAGGAGGAAAGGAGGGCAACGCTCCAGGTATTTTACGCACTTTCAACCAAGAATATATACTAGCATCCTATTCCTTCTGTTCTTTACTCTTTCTAGGTTCATCCATTTGTGCTCCTCTTTGTAAACAATCTGCATGCTTTCACTAGCAATTTGTTGGGCAACAACTTGGCCTTTCTCCCAACTATGAACAAGTAGTCAAGGACCAACAGCAAGTCGTGAAAGACACTGTTTATTCTTCTGGTATTTTAATTCTTTCCAAGAAGAACGCTATAAGGGTGTGCCTGCAAAAAAAAAAAAAAAAAAAAAAAAAAAAACACTTGAGCAACAAAGAAGCTAAAGGGATACACTTGTTTTTGCAGGTGAGATATCCATATGATCAACCATTGTTGCATGAGCCTCTCTGACTTTTTTATTAGAACTAGTAATACTGATACTCTCCATCCATTTATCGGAGTCATCTTAGCGAAAAAAATTTCTCCAAGAATCGGAGTCGTAAAAATTAACCACGCACGCCCGCCTCGCCTCGCCACGGCGGCGGCCTGCGCGCGCCTGGCAAACCTCTATTCTTTTCTCAACTTCTCAAGTTAAGTGGAATAATTCTCACCATACAAGTCGAGTCAACGTTTTTTAAATTCTAATCCGGTATAAATAATATTGCTCGCAATTACACACCATAGAGTTCATTAATTTATTAAATTTAAATGGTCCTAGCCCATAATAAATAACAGCTAGTACACCAGTTGTGTATGCGCGACAAAGTATTTGGGTGGGTTAATTCGAACCCTGATTTCAGTCACCACAAGGTAGAGTAGAGTAGAGATAGAGAGTTTCAGCGCCATGGCTGTGTTGTACGTACTGTGTAATAACCACAAGGCAGGCAGATGCACAGATGTGAACATTTCGAAATGCTTTTGTGTCAGTTTGAAAACGTACGTAAAATTTCTTGTGCTTGAGGAAAATTCTCAACTCTCATGATGGTGTTGTGCACTGCATCTTGCTTTCTGCTATATGGTGGAGAATGCATGCATGCTTTAATGCCAGATTGTATTACAGGTTTGACACACAGGCGAGGCAGGGTGGTCGTCCTCAGCGCGGAGCGCGCAGGGCAAGGGTTGACCATTCTTATACCCTGCTTTTGGTTTTCAACTTCTTGATTGTTCCAAATAGGTGAAAAATAGAGAGATATTTACAGTCGTTTTAGGCGACATAAAGAGATGGAGAGGCATGTTTTATAGTTGTTTTAACGAAACCATTTGTATCTTTTTTCATAACTACATCTCATCAGTTTTTTCATAACTCATGCCTATTCCAAACAAACCTTAGAGCCGAAGTATAAGTTGTGGGATAGTAGCTTTGGTGGTGGTAGTCAGTTCGTTATAACAATAATATAAAAGTTCTTTATAAGCTGGTATCCTTAGCCGCATTATCATGTCCTTTTGAAAACGTATACTCCAAGCAGAACCAGGGCGCAGCTGAGTTTCACCGTCACTTTGTGCGACGCGTGAAGAAAAAAGTGCCGGGTAGTATATAGGCTGACCAAAAGGAAAGAGAAAAACAGAGAAAAATGCCATCTTCTAGCAACTTCGTCACACATAAGAAAAGCATTACACTTACACGGCACGCCTTGATATTATTTCACCTTATTTAATATTGGGGCCGGAATGCTTTGACCGTCATTAGGACATCCAGAGGAAGAAGGGGCACCTCGCCCCGAACTCCGGCGTCCAGTTGCCGCAACCGTAGAAGCCCCGCCCCTGCATGGACCCCGGCGTCGTGATCACGTCACATCTGCTCACCACGCCGCAGTAGCAGCAGCACACCGCGGCACCGCTGCTAGAGCTGGCGTTGTTGGTGGCACCACCACTAGACGACGGGCTCATCAGATTGCCGCCTGCTGCTACCGGCGGCCGCTGCTCGATCTGTCCATTATTGGGCGCGACTCCGGCGGCCGTTGTTGGTAGCTCACCGGTGATCGAGATGGTGACGCCCCGGCGTACGAGTAGATCTGAGCTATAGAAACTTCTGCTTTGTATACGTTGCATAGGAGGAAAGGAGGGCAACGCTCCAGGTATTTTACGCACTTTCAACCAAGAATATATACTAGCATCCTATTCCTTCTGTTCTTTACTCTTTCTAGGTTCATCCATTTGTGCTCCTCTTTGTAAACAATCTGCATGCTTTCACTAGCAATTTGTTGGGCAATAACTTGGCCTTTCTCCCAACTATGAACAAGTAGTCAAGGACCAACAGCAAGTCGTGAAAGACACTGTTTATTCTTCTGGTATTTTAATTCTTTCCAAGAAGAACGCTAAAAAAAAAAAAAAAAAAAAAAAAAAAAAAAAAAAAAAAAAAAAAAAAAAAAAAAAAAAAAAAAACCTTGAGCAACAAAGAAGCTAAAGGGATACACTTGTTTTTGCAGGTGAGATATCCATATGATCAACCATTGTTGCATGAGCCTCTCTGACTTTTTTATTAGAACTAGTAATACTGATACTCTCCATCCATTTATCGGAGTCATCTTAGCGAAAAAAATTTCTCCAAGAATCGGAGTCGTAAAAATTAACCACGCACGCCCGCCTCGCCTCGCCACGAGCGGCGGCCCGCGCGCGCCTGGCAAACCTCTATTCTTTTCTCAACTTCTCAAGTTAAGTGGAATAATTCTCACCATACAAGTCGAGTCAACGTTTTTTAGAATTCTAATCCGGTATAAATAATATTGCTCGCAATTACACACCATAGAGTTCATTAATTTATTAAATTTAAATGGTCCTAGCCCATAATAAATAACAGCTAGTACACCAGTTGTGTATGCGCGACAAAGTATTTGGGTGGGTTAATTCGAACCCTGATTTCAGTCACCACAAGGTAGAGTAGAGTAGAGATAGAGAGTTTCAGCGCCATGGCTGTGTTGTACGTACTGTGTAATAACCACAAGGCAGGCAGATGCACAGATGTGAACATTTCGAAATGCTTTTGTGTCAGTTTGAAAACGTACGTAAAATTTCTTGTGCTTGAGGAAAATTCTCAACTCTCATGATGGTGTTGTGCACTGCATCTTGCTTTCTGCTATATGGTGGAGAATGCATGCATGCTTTAATGCCAGATTGTATTACAGGTTTGACACACAGGCGAGGCAGGGTGGTCGTCCTCAGCGCGGAGCGCGCAGGGCAAGGGTTGACCATTCTTATACCCTGCTTTTGGTTTTCAACTTCTTGATTGTTCCAAATAGGTGAAAAATAGAGAGATATTTACAGTCGTTTTAGGCGACATAAAGAGATGGAGAGGCATGTTTTATAGTTGTTTTAACGAAACCATTTGTATCTTTTTTCATAACTACATCTCATCAGTTTTTTCATAACTCATGCCTATTCCAAACAAACCTTAGAGCCGAAGTATAAGTTGTGGGATAGTAGCTTTGGTGGTGGTAGTCAGTTCGTTATAACAATAATATAAAAGTTCTTTATAAGCTGGTATCCTTAGCCGCATTATCATGTCCTTTTGAAAACGTATACTCCAAGCAGAACCAGGGCGCAGCTGAGTTTCACCGTCACTTTGTGCGACGCGTGAAGAAAAAAGTGCCGGGTAGTATATAGGCTGACCAAAAGGAAAGAGAAAAACAGAGAAAAATGCCATCTTCTAGCAACTTCGTCACACATAAGAAAAGCATTACACTTACACGGCACGCCTTGATATTATTTCACCTTATTTAATATTGGGGCCGGAATGCTTTGACCGTCATTAGGACATCCAGAGGAAGAAGGGGCACCTCGCCCCGAACTCCGGCGTCCAGTTGCCGCAACCGTAGAAGCCCCGCCCCTGCATGGACCCCGGCGTCGTGATCACGTCACATCTGCTCACCACGCCGCAGTAGCAGCAGCACACCGCGGCACCGCTGCTAGAGCTGGCGTTGTTGGTGGCACCACCACTAGACGACGGGCTCATCAGATTGCCGCCTGCTGCTACCGGCGGCCGCTGCTCGATCTGTCCATTATTGGGCGCGACTCCGGCGGCCGTTGTTGGTAGCTCACCGGTGATCGAGATGGTGACGCCCCGGCGTACGAGCTCGGCGAGGAGGCGCGCCGTGTTGCGCGCGTCGTCGAGGCCGCAGTGCCATCGGCCGGCCAACTGCAGCCCGGCCTCCCGTACGGCCTCGGGGAGACTGCGCCGCCGCGGGCCACCGAACGCCGTTGCGAAGGGGACCTTGAGGTTGACCCAACGGTCGAAGTAGGCCGGCTTCGCGAGGCCCTTGAACCGGCACTCCGACTCCAGCATGGTGCGGCAGTCCCAGTCGCCCCACGTGACGACGGCGAACTTGCTGGCGCCCGCCGCGCGCAGCCACGCGTCGACCATCGCCAGCGCCTCCTGGAGCTCCACGCCGGCGTCCACCTGGTCCTGCCGGATGCCCGTGAGGTCCAGGCAGTACGGGGTGAGCACCGGGTGGTGCCTCGGACGGACGTAGGTGCGGAACTCGGACAGGGGCCGGCCAGCGGCGTCGACGAGCACCGCCGGGAACTCGATGATCTCCTGCGGGTAGATGCGATGGTCCTTGTCGCACGTCGCCTCGAAGTCGATGACGACGAACTGGTCGAATATCGACGCCATGCCGGCACGGGATCGAGTATCGATCCTCCTCTGCAGCAGCGACCAGCGAGAGAGCCGAGGAGAGCTCCCGGTGGTTGAGTAGCATGCGCCTCCCGGTGGTTGAGTCGAGTTGAAAAGGTGGGTTAGACGACAACGACCAGCCGGAAGTTTGTCGTGCCGGGGAGCTACCGCTACCACAGCTCGGTTGGTGCAGCAAGGAAAACAATACAAACTAGTACACTGCCCGCACGTCCATGCTCGCGCAGCAAGGAAAATGATGGCTTCACCATTTCTATACAACGTTTGACCACATACAAAAACAGTACAATAAATAAATTATTCTTTGTTAAAACAATAATACAAAGTAATGTGTAAAAATGCCACAGCTGCTCAGCATCATAGCTCCCTAAATTCTTCTCTTCTAGTAATAATTAAATAAAAATGTAAATATAGGAATTAATGACCCATGGACATTATAGAGATAAACCAATTTAATGCATGATACAATTCGGTACATGAAAAAGAGTCCAAGGGCCCAAAATGAGTACTTTGATAGGATAAGCAATCTTGACTGGGCATCGCCGTCGCAGGGCAAGTGATGGAAAGAGAGGTGCTTGCACCTAGTGGCGGCACGGCCAAAGCGCGCCAAACGCCACAGCAAAAATTCTGTACCAAAGGGCCTGAACACTGGGCCTATTTTGACTTAAGAAAATCATGCCCCACCACTACACCATATACAAATGGTTGATATTAGTTACAGAATATCTACAAGATTATAACAGCATCAGGCCATTTAAGGCCAAAAAAATTCACCAAACAAAAATAATGTTCTAGAAAGAATATACTAGGTGTCTTATCATAAAATATAAAAAGTTATATATAGATAAAATAAAATAAAATAAAATATATAAAAAAGGAATGGTATAAAAAAGATAGTATATTAAAAAGTAATAGGGGAAATAAGGGGAAACGATCTAAATACATGAAAGAACATCACACATATATGAATACTTAATAATTGTCAAACATCCCATTTATATTCATGATCATCCAAAAATAAAATTAAAAAATTAACATAAATAGAAAATAATAATAAAACACAAACAAATCATAAGAGGAAAAAAAAATCTACATGACAGAGGACTTTTAAACAGAGAGAGCATCACATATATTTATTGTGTAAATCTATTCATGTGGAATATAACAAAGTTAGATTTTCTATTTTTTATGATTTTTTTATAATTTACTAAGATTTTTCAAAAAAAAAGAGTTGAAATATATAAAAAAGGAAAAAAAAAACCTAGACATACAACCAGGGAAGGTCATATGTCTGGTTTCAAAAGATGAGGAAGAGTTATGTCCAGTTTTTCAGTTTAGGGAGGAAAATATATGTGACTGATGGTTGAGATAGACGTACTTCCCAGTTCTGCATGCATTGTTTAAGGCTCTTAGGCTAGTCTCAATGGAGGTTTCACGGGAGTGTCATGCACATTAAATAGACTGCCATGTCAGCATTTACATGAAATTGCATGAAATTGGGAAGAGAGAGAAGGAATTCGTTTCACCATGGTGAAACTATATAGTGGTGTTTCCAAAACATTGGAAAGTGTGTGAAACCCTCATTGAGAGTGTTATTTCATTTCATCTGCATGCATGGAGAAACCCTCATTGAGAGTGTTATTTCATTTCATCTGCATGCATGGAGGAAGGATATTGGTGGAAGAGAGGAGACAGAGACAACGGTGGACCCATAGAAGCTTTAAATAGTATGTGAAACTGTGCAATGAAACTATGCATTAAGAGAGTGAGTTGTTTCTTAGTACGCCTCTCCAATCAATAAGCATAGAATACAATAATACCTAAAGTCCATGACGACACCATTCTTACTGGCTTCACCAATCACCATGCAGGACTCAGAAATAAACATAATACTTTGTAATGAAGTGAGGCATGCTGCTGGTGAAGGATTAAACTGTACTTGATAATAAAGAATGGAAATGGTTGAGTGCCCAGAGTTAACAAAGCCACAAAATGCTGCAGTGCGCCTGATTTATTTATGAGAAGCTTTTACATGTAGTAACTAGGTGGATACCCCGCGCGTTGCTGCGGGTATTCCGGATAATTTGAAAAGAAATTAAACTGTTTATATCTATAGTTTTAACTATCTTAAACTAATTTTGATGAATGGTTGGACATATCTTTATGGACAACTAAATACATGCTAGTAGATAAAGAGCAATTATCATAATTATATGTGTCAGTTGGTTATAATTGCAACTTATAGTGGAATGATGAGTGGACTGTTGATGTGGATAGCTTGCATGTTGGGAGAAATCCTTTGTGGGGTTTATCTTTATAGGAGGGGGCTATTGCGTTTCTACCCTTGTTTTAAAGGTCACTTTTGATTTTACCCTCGTTTTTTGCTGTGTTGCATTTTTACCCTAGCTCGTTCTGTTAGAATTAATGTTCAATCTACCCTTCTTCTAACTCTATTAGTTGTTTTGATAAAAAAAGAGAGAGAAAAGGTTAAGGTAACAAAATTTGGGACAAAAATACCCTTTCACTCACCCTTCCCACCCGACATCCCCTTCTCCTATTCCCGTTCCCCGTCTCCTTCCCGTATCGCGCAGTCTTGAGGCGGCGCTGCCGGCACGGAGGCACGACCGGAGGGGCAACTGGAGGCGTGGCGGGGCAACACCGCGCAGCCGGCACGGAGGCTCGGTCGGTGGGCCGGCGCGGCCTGACAACGCAGCGAGGAGGAGCCGAGCGACCTGGGCGGCGCGCCTAGGTCTTCCCTGGGCGGCGCACGGGAGGGGTTCGGCAGGGTCGCGGCGCTGCATGGCCCACTCCTCTTCCTCTCCCCTGAGCGGCGGCGCGACGGCAGCAAGGCAGGCTTGGTGGCAAGCAACTACGAGCGGCGGAGGAAATTTGGCACCAGCACCATTCAAACTCAAGTTCTATTCTTCCAAAAGCAGCACGACCGACTCCGTGTAGCATACTGCTTACATCATGCCAAAGCAATCTGCCGGCAAGTTTCTTCTCTGCTCATTACTTGCAATCTCATCTTGTACAGTTGTCTTAAGGTCACCTTGTGCCTGTACTTGTACAAATCGTTGATTATGAATCAATTAGCATTTAGCAATGGTTATCAGTTAGTAATATTCATCAGGTTATGTCAAGATTTTGTGTATTTTCTCTGATTTTGGCAAAAACTAAATGGTTGCTGCACTTTTGCTACGCATTCTTTTGATGAGATATTATTTATCTATTTGGATGTTGTGTGAAATTATATGTAAAAAGTTGTCAAATGTTGCCGTTAATTTTTTTAGAAAACAATGGTAAAATCATAATGAACTCAGAAAAGTAAGGGTATTTTTGCAAGGGTAAAGTTGTCCTTGTCAAGCCCATTTAACACCGTTAGCTGCCGTTAACAGAGTAGGGGTAGACTGAGCGTTCGTTTTTACAAAGTGAGGGTAAAATTGCAACATGACGAAAAGCGAGGGTAAAATCAAAACTGACTTTCAAAACAAGGGTAGAAACGCAATAGCCCAGGGAAGCGTCCAATGACGGATTCAAACACATTCATATTCTAATGCCCTCCTGCAGCTGCAGGGAATCTGTGCTTTGCTGGTGACGTTACTTTATTTAGCCTCCCACATGCATTTGTTTTAATTTTTCTTCTCGGAGCGACCCTCCTTTGCTGTGTCCCCTAGGTCCAAGATGCTTAAGTAATAAACTAAGTTGCAAACCGAGGGACCCTAACCTCCAACTAAGCACACACTGCTCTATCGATCGCTAAGGGTACAAAGGAGGGCACCATTTGGAGAGATCACGATTCACAAGCAACATCTACACGTCTCAGCTCAAGGTACTACTCTACTTTTAACCAATGCAAGAATACAGCATCCTCTTCATTCCATCGTCCATTTCCTTGTGCTCTGCTTCCTGCTACTGCAATTTCTGCTTGCACCTGCAATTTCTGTGCAGGTTCCCATTATCCTCGGCAGATGCTAACTTCACAAGGAAGCGTCACAAGCTCGCAGAAGCACTAACTTTCTCATCTGTGTCCATCTACTAGATCTAGGCTCAAGCTAAGCTACCACTTGCACCGTGCAAACCCAGATCTTGGAAGCTCTGGTTTGCATGCACTGCAGAGGATAAAAGGACTGTCAAACAGGAAGATGGTAGTA
This sequence comes from Themeda triandra, assembly GCA_018135685.1. Classification (NCBI taxonomy): domain Eukaryota; kingdom Viridiplantae; phylum Streptophyta; class Magnoliopsida; order Poales; family Poaceae; genus Themeda; species Themeda triandra. The sequence continues at coordinate 21,262 of JAENPR010001215.1, read as the reverse complement.
AGGGCAAAAGGAATATATATGAGCTCCAGAAACCTCTGCTTTATATACATTGCATAGGTGGAAAGGAGGGCAGCTGGAGATGGCACAAGGAGCAGTATATCTGAGCTCCAGGTATTTTATGTTACTTTCAACCAATAATATACACTAGTATCCTATTCCTTCTGTTATTTAGTCTTTCTAGGTTCATCCATTTGTGCTCTGCTTTGTAATCTGAATGCTTTCACTAGCAATTTCTTGGGCAATAACTTGGTCTTTCTGCCAAGTACGGACAGGTACTCACGGACCAACATCAAGTCCTGAAAGACGCCATTTATTCTTCTGTGATTCAAGATCTGGTATTCTAATCTTTCCAATGAGAAGGCTGTAAGGGTGTTCAAAAAAAGAACTTGACCGACGAAGAAGCTAAAGGGATACACTTGTTTACGCAGGTGAGATGTCCATATGATCAACCATTGTTGCATGAGCTTCTATGATGTCTTTAGGCCAGTCTCAATGCACAGTTTCACCTCCCGTTTTCCAACACATGAAACTTTACAATGAAACAGGTCTGTCTCTCAATGCAAAGTTTCATGGTCCAGTTTCATAGCTTATTTTAGTATAAAGTGGGTCCCATCTTCCCTATCTTCTTGTTGGGTGACAACCGGGACCTGGGCACCCCGTCCCGCCGAAACGACGGAGGGTCGATTCGGTTGACCAAGCCGAATCGGCCGCCGGGATGATTCGGCCGATTGTCTAGCCAGTGAAGGCGGTGGATGTTTCGGTCGGCTAACCGAAACGGAGAAACCGGTGATTCGGTTGTTTAAGCTGTTCGCCGGGTTCTTGACGGTTTGGCCGCCGGGGCAAGGGTGCCGAAGCGCCGCTGCATGGGGGCTTCGGTTACCCTGCCGAATCACCCCGGGAGGCCGGTAACGATTTCTTCTTGTGCGGGGACATTTTGCTGCTACTCCCGTGAAGATTGCTCGCTCCTGCGGGCTCTGGTGTTGTCGGCCATTCGGCCGGCAGCATGAAAAAGCACCCGAAGATCGTTACGCCCTCGCTACCAACCGGGAGAGCTCGGAGAAGCGGCCTAGGGGCATTTTGGTCATGTAAAAGCCTACGGGCTCCTATAAATACTGCCCTGATGGGACTGTATAAGGGATCGGAATACAATGGAATGCATTGAGTTTATATTATGTCCATTTCGTGTTCCATGTGTCATTTCGTAGCTAGATTCAGCATCATCGTTGAATATATTCAGGTCCTTCACCGGAGGGGGTTCTAAGGTTTTGCCTTAGAACAACATTGGCGCCCACCGTGGTTGTCGCCGAACATACCATGGCTCCGAAAGGCAAGGCGAAGACAGGTGCAGGGTCATCCAAGGAACCTGCAGTCACAGATTCGGTTGCACCAACCGAAGTTCTACGCAGTCCGGTACTTTGCAATCGGGAGTATCCATTCAAGAAGCCGAAGGTGCGGTGGCACCAAAGACCGACGACGCAGCGGTGCAAGACAATCAAGAGGGCGGCACAAGCGAACTTGGTGCACTAGGAGGTGCGCTTCCGGAGGCCCGCATAACCGAAGACCCCGAAGAAGAAGAAACCGAAGAGCCCGAGGATCCGACGTACAAAACGCCCGCTCTTTCAAGCGGTTAAAGAGCGTCCGCCAAGGTGAATGCCCCGGCAAAGATCGCGATCGCTGCGATTCAAGCGGCGACACAAAACCGAATGCGGCAACCCAAGAGGCAATCAACCAAGCAAGAGAAGAAGCGAGAAACTAGAAAGGAAATTCGGACCCTCCGATCATCCTCGGGGAAGAATCAAGAGAAAGATGTTATCATTCGGGAGAAAAATCACGAAGGGAAATAGCCGAAGCAATAGACTTGGCATCCCCATTATCACTTTGGAAATCCAAAGATGTCCTTGGCCACCGGGTTACGCACCGAAGTTGCCAAGTTTCAATGGGCATCCAACCCGAGAAGATTTATTACAAGTTATGAAGCATGTGTGCATTCGGCTGGTGGCAACGGCATGATCCTCGCAAAATCGTTGGTTATGGCTTTAACAGATGTAGCATACGATTGGTTCGTGTCCCAACGACCGTTGTCAGTCACTTCATGGCATCAGGTGAAGGCGGACCTGCTCACCACCTTTCAGGGGTTTCAAACAGACAAGAAAACAACAAATGATCTCATGAACTGCTTCCAAATAGGACGACGAATCACCGTCAAAATACCTTGAGAGGATAATTCAGTTGAAAGCTCGGCTACCGAATGTGTCGACGATATTGTCATTGCCGCGGCGATCAAGGGATCAAGATAGGGCCCCGCGCTCAAGCCATGTCTCGTGTACCACCAACAACAATCAAACAAATGTTGATCGATGCGCCGCCGCTAGATCGAGGAAGACTTAGTGCAACGGAAGGCAACACGGTATAACATCAAGCAAGCATCACCCAAGTCCAACCAACCGAATCAAGCAAACTCGGCGAGAAGAATGAGCCAAAGTCCACCGCCGTGAACAATGTGCGGGAAGACACAACCCGTGAACCAAAGAATCAATCCAAAAACTTTGGCAACCGGCGGCGAGGCGGTAGAGGTTCCGGCGGCGGCGCGGAAGGGCGGCGAGGCCCGAACACGCATTGTGTCGTGTGTGGCGAGGACAAGGGCCATACAACAAAAGAGTGCAAATATACCCAGCTAGCAAAGGAGCGGCGGGAAAAGGACGAAGCGCCAAACCGAATGAGGCGGAGCACGTTTATCACACCATGGCACCTCCTCGCAAAGCGTTTCACCATCCGGCTTTCACCCCGGGCACCATGTAACCTGCCACCGGCGCAGGTATACCAGCAACCGATGGCGTGGCCGATGCCCCATATGGGGCAATATCACCAACCTATGCCAATGCATAATCAGGCATTTCAGGCAACCGCATCATCTTCACCACGATTGATCAAGACGTTGCCAGCTAGCCAAGATCGGCCGAATCTAGAAACTTCAAGAGAGCCGCAAATAGTCAACACATCGCACCAACTAACATGATGAACTCCAGCGGGCATATCTATGCCATCACGGGTGGATCCAACTTGGAGCACGATTACAAGAGGGCCAGACGTGACTTTGTCAAGAGAGTATTGACCATCTCACCAAAAACACCGATAGCACACCCTGCTTGGAAGACAACCCCTATCACCTTTTCGGAATCCGATTTCAGAGTGAAAGACTTCCCACACTGCGATGCCTTGGTAGTTACAGCGTATGTCGGAGGATATACCCTCCACAACATTCTGATCGACAACGGCGCTTCTGCGGACATACTCTTCACCAAGGCATTTGACAAGATGAAACTAGACCGAAAAACACTTGACCGGGGGAACCCCTATTCGGTTTCGGTGGAAGGAGAATAGACGCGATTGGCAAGAAAACAATCACGGTTGCGTTTAGCGAGGATACAAAAGTCGAGCGGAAGAAATCGCATTCGATATAGTCGACATTGATTACCCGTATACGCCCATTTTCGGCGAGGTATCATCAAGCAAATTCGACATGGTGATTCGGCAAACTCAATCTGTATGAAAATACCTTCACCCACCGGCATCATTTCGGTATTCGGAGATCAGATCTCAAAGAAGGAGAATCGACGGAAAACCCATACCAGGATACAGCATGGTGCATGAGGTGAAATCCAAACTCAAACAGAAGGAAGAGGAAGACCAAAATAACAACAAAGAGCCAAAGGCGCTCCTCGCAGAAGAAACAATTCGGGTGTCCTTGAGCCCGAATCGGCTGACGAATGCGTCAATATCGGCGCAAGTTTGGGTCGTGGTGAAGCCTCAAGATTGACGGAATTCTGCTGGAAAACCGAGACGTGTTTGCTTGGTCAACACGCGTCTGCGGGAGTAGACCGAAGCCTTGCACAAAGACACGGCTGAACGTTAACAGTCGGCCCAGCCTAGAAAGCAGAAGCTCCGCAAAATATCAGACGAAAGAGCAGCAGCAGCAGCAGCCGAAGTGCAGAGGCTTTTGGATGCCGACGTAATCAGAAAAGTGCAGTACCCCGAATGGCTAGCAAACGTGGTCATGGTAAAGAAGAAGAATGGCAAATGGCGAATGTGCGTTGATTTCACTGACCTCAACAAGCATTGCCCGAAGGACCCATATCCATTGCCCAGATAGACAAATTGGTGGACATTGCGGCTGGTTGTGAGATAATGAGTTTGCTCGACTGTTTTTCGGGTTATCACCAGATATGGCTCGACCCGGAAGACCAGGAAAAGACAAGTTTCATCACACCAGACGGCACCTTTTGTTACAAGAGAATGCCCGAAGGGCTAAGGAACGCCGGTCCGACTTTCTCCAGGTTAACTGACGAAATATTCCGGGAGCAGAAGAAGAAGAACAATCTCGTTTCCTATGTGGACGACATTGTGGTTAAGAGCGACCAAAGGGATGCACACATCGATGATCTGAGAGAAACATTTGCAAATCTGCGCTTAAGTGGCCTCAAACTTAACCCCGACAAGTGTGTATTCGGTATCAGCAAAGGCAAGCTACTCGGTTGTTTGGTCTCCGCCAGGGGTATAGAAGCCAACCCAGAAAAGATTGCAGCCATCGCAAACATGGCGCCGCCCCAAAAAAAGGGAAGCGGGTGCGAAACTCACAGGAGAATTGCAGCCTTGAGCAGGTTCATATCAAGATCAGCCCGAAAGGGGATTACCATTTTTCGAGCACTCCGAATGCATCGACTTTCGGTTGGGGACCTGAACAATAGCAAGCTTTCGAGGAACTCAAGAAGTATCTCACTAGACTCACCACACTGTCGAAGCCAACATCCGGAGCAACTCTGATATTATATCTATCAAGGCGCCGGAAGAAGAAGCGCAAAGATTGATTGAGGAGAAGGAATATGAGGGTAAAATGCAACAATTCCCCATCTACTTCGTCTCGAAGCCCTTTCGGTGCTAAGGTGAATTACACTGAGCTGGAAAAGATTGCATACACAGTAGTGATGGCTTCCGAAAGCTCAAGCATTATTTCCAAGCACACCCGATTCGGTCTTGTCATCTCAAATTGCTGGAATCTTTATTTCGCAATACCGAAGCAATAGGCCGAATCGGCAAGTGGGCAAACTGAGCCGAATGAATACATAATATCGTTCGAGCACAGATCAACCATCAAGTCACAGGTGTTAGCAGACTTCATAGCAGATTGGACACCGAATGCGGATGACTCCACAAAGCAGTTTGATGAACCCGAATGGACCGTACACTGCGACGGGTCGTGGTGTTCAGCAGGCGCAGGAATATCAGCCATACTGACACCACCGAATGGGCCAAGAATTCGGTACGCAGCCAGATTGCAGTTCCTCACCACGAACAATACAGCCGAATACGAAGCAGTACTGCTGGGGTTACGAAAGCTCAGAGCACTCGGAGTCCGACGTTGTGTGATTCGGTCTGATTCACAGGTAGTGGTCGGCCATGTCCAGAAAGAATACACAGCAAAGGACCCCGAGCTAGCCACATACCTGGCCACCGTAAGGAGAATGGAGAAGTATTTCACAGGTTTCACCCTAAAGTATATTCCAAGGTCGGAGAACACCGAAGCCGATGAGTTAGCAAAAGCAGCAGCCAATGCCAGTCCATTGCCAGCTGATGTTTTTTACCAAGTCCTAACAGTCAAGGCTGTCAAGGAAGAAGAAGAGTCACCCTCGGTCGTTCATGCAATCGCAAGCGACGACTGGAGGGCGCCCATCTGGGCATACCTCAACGGCTCATACGAACCAGCCTCAAAGAAAGATATGCACCGAATGAACTCTAGGACGAAGCAATTCTCCATTATTGGGGAAAACATGTACAAGGAAGGCGTAGTTGCTCCAATGCTCAAGTGCATAAGTAGAGGAGAAGGGAAACAGCTGCTCACCGAGATACATTCGGGTTCATGCGGAGCTCACAGAGGTCATCACGAAATTGCCCATAGAGCTATGAGGCAGGGATTCTATTGGCCGACGGCCGTAATCGACGCCAAAGAGATTGTGAAAACATGCAGGGGTTGTCAGATGTTCGCAAAGAAGTAGAATTCTCCAACTAACCCTACGTCACCTGTATTCCCGACCTGGCCGCTTCAGCGTTGGGGTGTAGACATCGTTGGACCGTTACCCCCAGCTCCCGGGAACCTCAAATATGCAGCAGTGGCTCTGGAGTATTTCACCAAATGGGTGGAAGCCAAGCCGCTAGCTAAGATAACTTCGGGGACTTTGGTGAATTTCGTATGGCAGCGAATCATCTCGCCGATTCGGGTACCCTCGTACATCACAAGTTGACAACGGCAAACAATTTGACTCGGCACAATTCGAACGTTTTGTGAAGAGTTGGGGATTAAACTGTCATTCGCTTCGGTGAATCACCCGGAGTCGAATGGGGCTTGAAAGAGTAAATGGTGATATTTTCACCACCATCTCAAAGACGCTCGAGGAATCAAAGAAAGGGAAATGGGCCCAAGAGCTGGTCACCGCCGTCTCCGGGGTCACAATGTTTCCAGTCCCGAGCTACGGGTTTCACCCCATTTCGGCTGTTGTTTGGTGAAGAAGCCATAACGCCGAGGAAGTAAGGATGGGCTCGTTCGAACGTAGATATCGCCCACCAACCCGATTCGAGAATGGTAGACGTAGAAACGTCGACCAAAGGAAGCTTCGGGCCACGTATAATCTAGACAAATATCACGCCGAAACCAAAAGTTGGAGAGACAAGAAAATCCTGAGGAAAGACATTAATCCAGGGGACATGGTTCTTATTCGCCAACCAGATAAACAAGGCAAGCTGCAGTCACCATGGTACGGACCGTACATCGTGGCAAGAAGGGTCAAGACTGCGTATTCACCTTGGTAACCGAAGATGGAAGCGAATCAGCCCACACTTGGAACGCGGATAATCTGCGTCGATTCTATCCATGACTATGGCGTGCTCCAGAAAGGGAGATGTAATAATTTAATTTCATGTAATTTCGGTACTCTTGTCTAAAGACATTCGGTGCTCTGCAATCTTTTTCCTCACTGAGGTTTTTTAATGAGGCATCCCATGTAATAAGTTTAACTTCGTCTATGGTTATGCTTCGCGGAATTATATTCATGTCTGCGACACAGCTACCGAATATGCTTCGGTTGGCAACAATAGGAAAAGGTTGTAAGCAACCTATAAAGCCGTAAGAAGGTCGGGAACTCCCTGCGGAAACAATGGGAGATATCCCAAACGCACAGATACGTCCGTACGATTGGTTGCATGACCGAGTTACTCGTAAAGGCGAACATCGCCGCACAATCACCGAAAACGGTCAGGCAACAAGCGCCTGTCCATATATTCGTTATCAATTCAAAAGGTTGCAAGCAACCAAAACAAGCCGAAAGGGCAAGAAAAACCTCCAGCACACAATCATGTGTGTTACAACATGCGTAATTAATAACGAAAGGTACCTGTCAAAATTTAATAACCAAGGTAGTTCAAGGTAGTTATGAACCCTTGGGTCACAGAAACCTATATAAGAGCACCCAAAACTCTCTTGCAGATCATTCCATCAAGAATGTCCTAGCTCAAACATGAGAGAGGTGTTAAGTCATTGCCAAATAGGCATGAGAGGCTTCAGGAAGGAGCGAACTCGGGTGGCAGAGAGATACACCACATTTGGTTTCAGTGTTCCTGGTGAGGACAATTCGGTCGTCACAAGATATACCCCAGCGGTCACAGTCCCAGGGTCAGACCCGGGCTCAGTCCGCCAAGTGGCCGAAAAGCACGCGCCCTTCACCGCGTTCTGTTCTGCACGACCATGTGCCAGCTAATGGTAATGTGGAATCATAATGAGGTTCCCATAGATCATGGTGCAACGCAGCGCGATGTCAGCATCGGGGCCTGTTGCCAGGGCTTCGGTTAGCTAACCGAAGCCAATACCCTGCGTGTCTTGGCCGGTGTCAGCCGACACGAGAGCAACCGTATCCACCACGGGTTTCTGCATCCTAGCCACAAACTGCAGAGCCACATGCTGGCCTCGGTCAAACCAAAGATATTTCGGGTGGTGATGCGCAACCTTCAATTGTAACAGCGCACGCTTGTAATAAGAGAATAAAGAGAAATATTACTACATTTTTGTTTAAAGCTATTCCCCCAGTCCAAAAAGACGGGGCGGAATGGGTTGCAGGACTCAATTACCGAATCCTACAAACACCAATTCGGTGCAATGGCCGAACAATTCGGACTAAGCTAAGCAGCGTGCACCCCTTCGGTCTAAAAAGCCGGGGCGGGACGGCGCTTTCCAAACACACCTCAATCAGGTATGAACACCGACGGTGGCGCGACAACTATCCGCCTTACAAATTCAATCAGATAAAGTTGGCACGTACTTGGCCTCGAAAAACAATAACCGCCATACGGCGGTGATTCGGTTACGCAAACCGAATCCTCATCTAAGCTTAACCAGGCATTCGCTCTTCGGTCTAAAAAGACGGGGCGGGACGGTGCTTTTTAAACACGTATTCGGCTCGAAGACCGAAGAGCATCACACATCGAAGTAAACGCCAAACCCAGCAACATGCATTCGGTCAAACTAAACACCGAAAGCATTGTTCTAGGCAATTCGGCTTTAAGAGCCGAAGCCACATCCCAACTTAAATTTGTAGCATTACAGCACACCCACATTCAGCCAACATGCTGGCCGCAAAAGTTAACCAACTTAACAGAGTACTTAGTGTGTTCACAACCACGCGCAAGTGGTTCAAACTTCGGGAGTCGAGGTAGAGGGGTTCAGTGCAGGAGCATCATGAGGACCGGCAGCCGAAACAGATTCGGTCCTTGTTCCTTCTGGATCGCCAAGTGCTTCTTCGGCGGTCTCTTCGGCAATAGCGAGAGGGGCTTCGGGGGTGCCCACCGGTGTATGCACGGCTGGGGAGCCCTTCCGGGCATCGCGCTCTTCCATGTAAGCTTGGACCCGCTCCTTGATAGCCGGCTTCTCGCTAGGATCCTGCAATATCGAAAGCCATATCAGTTTCGGTAGTATCAACCGAAATTGTACAAGTACCGAATGAAAAAATCAAACAAGACAGCAGAATTAATTACCCTTGCACAAGCATAGGCTGCCCGAAGCGAGCCAAGTCTCGCCCTCCAACCCGGTCCGTAAAAGGTCAAAGAACCACCTTTTAGCAAAACAGCTTGGACATCACCGTCTCGGTTTCCGTGAGCTCATGGCATTCTCAAAGCATGTGGCCTTCTCAAAATGATCGCAGCCCTCCTCCTTCACCGCCTTCATCGTGGCTCGTGCTTGTTTCAAATCCAGCATACTCGCGGCCCACCGAATGGCGTGGTCCAAATAGGATAGCTCTCGGTTAAGAAACCGACCTTCTCCAACGCTGACTCGTCAGCAGCAGGGGGCGCACAATCCCCACCGACGCCGTTCACCACTCGGCGAAGAAGGAGAGCTAACTCATTCAGCTTTTCACCCACTGTGCGCTCGGTGGCTTGAGCCCTTTCGGCATCTTGACGTGCATCACGCTCAAGCTGTTTCTGGGTCTCCAGAGCGGCTTCGGCCCGCCGTTGAGCGTCCAAAGCCGCTTCGGTTTTCCCAACCTCCTGAGTGAGAAGGCCTTCGGTGTCCGCCAGCTTAGTCTCCAGCCGTCTAATTTCCTTGTCCTTGAGGAGAAGCTGCTTTTCGGCATGGGCCAGGGTAGCATGGCCTTGCTTCAGCAACGCGCCAGATAAAACCGAAGCCTGCGATCAAACAAGAAGACAAATTCCAATACTTATAAAATTTCTCGAACCAGGAAATTAAATGCGCGGGCAACAAAGGACTCACCGAAATGGCATGAAAGTTGATAGCCGAAAGCATCTCATTTCGGTCTGTAGCAAGCAAGGCCTGTTCGGTCTGACTGGCCGAAAAAGACGAGCCGCACTCCTGACCGAAGCCTAACGCAGCTTGGGAGGGCAAAATACCCACCTCGCGGGGGTCCACGTACGCCACCAAACGAGCGTCAGAATCAACTCCTAAAGCACGAGCCAGTTCATAAGTCTCTTCCCGTTCAGGGCTATGCTCATCAGCAGAACATGAGCCCGAATACACCTTCATTGGGCCGAAACGAAAGCTAGACGGCTCAAGGGAAACAAACCCCTTGCCGAGCAAGACATTCGTGGACATCTCAGGTGTCATGCGTGTTGATTCGGCATGAAACCGAGACTTACCAGTGCGCCGAATAACAGGGGTGATACTCCGTGGGCCGCCTGCAATCTCCTGCACGGTACCCGAAGTGGCCTGCGTAGCAGCTTCGGCGGGTCGGGTAGCAGCTTCGGCAGGGGCACCCAGACTTAAGCCGCTGGAGGCTCCCCTAGACCGCAGCTGCGAGGTGTGAGCCGAAGTAGCTCCATCTCGGCCAACCTTCCGCTTCTTCGACGTCAGCTTGAATCCGCTCACGGTCGGCTGGTCGTCGATCGTCAGGTCGCGAGCACTCCTCATCTTGCCGCCAGCCATGGATGAAGCTTCCTCGCTGGATTCCGCAAACTCCTGCCAGATAGAGAGAAAACCGAATCAAAACAAGCCGAATTACACAATAAAACGTCAGGCAGTTAAAACGAGTTAGTTGCGCAATGAAAAGTGCAAGTTAGAGTCTAAGCCAAGTCTTTCTACCGTTTGACCCGACATGACCGAATCAGCTTCGGGTGCGGCAATGACTTGATTGCGGCTCTGTTTTATGGGTTTCACCCATTCACGCTTGGCAAACATGCGACATACCCGGACGTCTTCGTCTTCTCGATGCCGTTTCGGCGTCCAACTTCCCGGCGCCGTTGCGCGCGGCTGTCGCGTTCCGCGGATGTTTTGAGCGCCACGTCCCGGGGCCCGGCGCCCCGCGACCGCGTGACACGTACAACAGAATGGGGCCGAATCAGCCGGACCAGCTTCGGCATCAACCCTCCTTCTCTTGATCGGGGCGATCGGGATACTCTACATTCATGCGTTCCCAAATTCGGTTGAGGCGCCGAAGGGACCCAAGCTTGGCCATGCTCAAATCATACTCTTTATCATTGTATGGATCACACAGTCGATTGGCTCGCTTCTCCATCTCCTTCACAAATTCGAATCCGAATCATAGCCAAGCGGCACCGGACAGATTGACCGAAGGCCCTCGGTACCCTTTATAGTACGAAAACCGTCAAACTTCATGCTTGTGCAAAGTGGCCACCGCCATGAGAAAGCATTTCCTCAATTAGATCCCGGGCCGGCCGCTTTGGCCGTCAGATAGGATTCGGGCAGCGAAGATCATCAAGCGGCCCCATAGCCATCTCGGGAGCCGAAACGAGTCCCTCCATCTGAGTCATGACCGAAACTAGAGGATGAGCTTTCGGTCGGCCTTCTTCCTTAGCAAGTGCTACTTCAGCATCACTGCAGACGCGGTAGTAAAACCAGTGCTTCTTCCAATCTTGCCACTTGTTCTTAAAAGTTGGCACTATGCAAGCAGCGGTGTTACCCCGAGCAGGGACAAAGTTATACGACCCCACTTCTAACCGAAGTTCCTTGGTTCCGGCATCATCGGTCCCATAGGTGGAGTACAGTTGAGTTTCATAGTGCCGAGCAAACACCGGAACACTTAGCTCACTGCCCATCATTTTCTGAGCCATAGCATAGCCACTCAGACGCACTATGGCATTCGGCGTTAGATGGTGAAGCTGCAGGTTGAAGGCATCCAAAACTTCAGCTACGAAACCTTCAACCGGGAAGTGTAGCCCGGCCCGGAAATAGTCCCTGAATACGAGAGCTTCATAAGGTTCGGGTTTTGGGTATTCTTCGGTCCCAGGAGATCGGCTTCGGCTACGCTCATAGGGGGTCAATATGCCTTCACGTTGATATTGATTCAGCATCCGCACGGTGGATTTGGACCGATCAAGGCGGCATGACCAGCCAGTGTGCCTTGGTCCTCGGGGTGGCCTCGGTGGTCGAGCGGGGGCAGATTCAGCTATCTCCTCGGCACGAGGAGCCGAACTACCCTCGTCCTGGCCCTGAGCAGCACGAGCCTCTTTCTCACCTTCTGACGAATCAAAGCATTCAACATATTCATCCCGGTCCTCATCCTCCTCGCGGGTTTGTCCCGTCGATTCGGCGTAGATTCGGGCGTAATAGCTCGAGAGGCATTGGCCTTTTCCCCGTGGAATGTTACGCCCACGCTTTCACTAGAACTCGACCCGGAAGCGGATTCGGAAGCCGAGACCGATTCATCACCCGTTTCGGCTCCGGGCCGAAGCATCGCACTAGTCGGGACCCGCGACATGGTTAGCGATACACAATGAAAAAACCCACCGTGACTATAAAAGGAAGAAAACGGGAGATTAAAAATAATGCAGCAAAGTCAAGTATACCGAGTGCGAAATTGAGAACGCTTCAGCAAAGCTGTTCACAGATGAGGAACTAAACGCAGTAGGTCATCACCTTGGAGGAAACCGAAGGGAAGATTTGGCGGAGAGAACGAAGCACACCGGTTGGCTAAGAAGCCGAAATAGTGTTTCGGTCGAATGCACCGAACACGCCGATTGCAACACGCCGAAACAATACGCCGAATCAGCCGCTGAGGCACGGAATCGGCAAACCGAAGCAGAAGCTTGGAAAACCGAATTGGCAAAGGGGGCTCAGCGGTGCGCGCGGCGGAAAGTGACCGCTGGCGGTCAGGGGGGGCTTTTTATAGGCACCCGCCGCGGCCGTTCAGCGGTTAAGCCAACCGCCTCGGTCACGTATTCCGAGGCAAATCAACGGTAAAAAAAAAAATCATCCTCTCCGCGGGACGGCGCTTGGTATTTCGGTTATCATCAGCGAGTCGGCGCAAATTAACTGAAAACAAGTCAATTCGGTCACCACCGAGGGGCTATCAAGGGTGACAACCGGGACCTCGGGCACCCGTCCCGCCGAAACGACGGAGGGTCGATTCGGTTGACCAAGCCGAATCGGCCGGGATGATTCGGCCGATTGTCTAGCCACCAAGGCGGGTGGATGTTTCGGTCGGCTAACCGAAACGGAGAAACCGGTGATTCGGTTGTTTAAGCTGTTCGCCGGGTTACTGACGGTTTGGCCGCCCGGGGGCAAGGGTGCCGAAGCGCCGCTGCATGGGGGGCTTCGGTTACCCTTGCCGAATCACCCCCGGGAGGCTGGTAACGATTTCTTCTTGTGCAGGGACATTTTGCTGCTACTCGTGAGGATTGCTCGCCGCCCGGTGGGCTGGTGTTGTCGGCCATTCGGCCAAGCGGCATGAAAAAGCACCCGAGAAGACTGTTACGCCCTCGCTACCAACCAGCAGGAGAGCTCAGGAGAAGCGGCCTAGGGGCATTTTGGTCATGTAAAAGCCTACGGGCTCCTATAAATACTGCCCTGATGGGACTGTACAAGGGATCGGAATACAATGGAATGCGTTGAGTTTATATTATGTCCATTTCGTGTTCCATGTGTCATTTCGTAGCTAGATTCAGCATCATCGTTGAATATATTCAGGTCCTTCACCGGAGGGGGTTCTAAGGTTTTGCCTTAGAACAACACTTCTCTCCTTCCCGCATCTTCCTCTTCCAGAAATTCCCCTCTTCCTGTCTTCCACGCATGGAGGTCGAGCCGCCATGGGCGCCCGCATCCTTCTCTTCCCCGCATGGAGGCGGAGCGGCCACAGGCGCCCGCATCCACCTCTTCCCTGCATGGAGGCCGAGCGTGGAGGGCCATGCGGCCACGGTCGAGCGCGCGTAGTGTGGTGCAGCACGCGGGGGAGCGCCGTGCAGCCGCGAGCGAGCGCGCCCTGTGCAGCTGCGAGCGCGGCGCGCGTGCGGCGAGCAGCGGCGTAGGAGAGGGAGCATGTGCAGTGGCCGGCGGAAGGACTCGCAACCTCGAGCGGGCTCATGACGGCGAGCAGATATCCTCGCGGCGTCTCGCGATGAGGGCAGGTCGCTACGCCCGGCGGTGCTTCCTCCCGCGGCCGTTCCTCCCGCGCTCGCGACTGGTGGAGTTGGCGCTCGCGACCGGCGACCCTCACGCGGCGGAGGCAGGATGCGGACAGCGGTGGCCTCGCCCCCACCCGGTTTCACCCGGTGAAACGCCTCAGTGGGAGGTTTCACCGGGTTTCACTGCCTGTGAAACCGTGCCCATGTCGTTTCACCATGGTGAAACTCCTTCCTTCTCTCTCCTCCTCGTTTCAATCAAAAAATATAATTCTGCTGATGTGGCGCTATAATAAATGTGCATGACACCGGTGAAACCTGCACTGAGACTAGCCTTATTAGCATTAGTGATACTGATAGCATGGTGCATGAAGAGGCATGAAAGCCTGCTGTATTTATGGTTCAAAAACCGAAGAGGCATGAAAGCACTATATGAGCCAATTAATTGCAACTTGTCAAAAATCTGTTGTAGCACAATTCATTTTGCAAACTATATGCTTTACAACATGGATGCTGATTTCTGTTAGAATGATGAGGCCAACCAACTCTATTCCAAGGTCCAAAGGAGCACATACACAAGTGTACGTAAAAAAAAAAACCTCCAAGTAGAGGCAAAATACATGTACATATATATGCCAAGAATATGGTATTATCATTATCTAAAAAAGAATATGGTATTATATTGATTTGTTCATTGCTCCTGCTACGTTCGTCCATGTCCATTTGGATTATGTCTTCTACGCTTTCTGCTCTAAACGGTAATCATTTGGTGTTTTGAATAATATCTTGGCCTTTGACTTCTCAAGAAGTGAAGGTTGAATACTCCTAAGCCACAGATCATAGCAACTACAAAGATGCTCACTTTAGTGCTTGACTCTAACCTTAGCATCATTACATAGATTGTCCACTTTCATGTTTCGTTATCTATACATTTTGCTTCACTTTGAGTACAAAGAGTTTGCTTAATCAGAGGCTTATCATGGATTTGAAGGAAAACAATATTTATTCTCTTTTTCGTATACAGCGTATAAAATATATATTTTATATGTTCGTGATTCCCTCAGAAATATATTTGTTCCTTTTGCTTCATTATATTAGCATAGTCCACTTCTCAATTTTTGTTGTTCTGACTGGACATTGTAAATTTCGTTATATAGGGTTTGGGAAAACAGCCGCCTTACACTATGGAAGCTGCTGTGGCATCTGGAATATTGAAGATTGTCGGCAACAAGTTAGCTCCACTGCTAATGAAGGAGTACAGCTCCATAGTGGGAGCGAAAAAAGATCTCCAAGAGCTCCATGGTCAAGTTGTGGAGATCAACAGTTGGTTGGAAAGTGTAGGAGATAAAGCTGTGGGGAATGATCCATCATTTTCGTGGCTCAAACAATTGAAAAACATTGCTTACGATGTTGATGATATTGTCGATGAATTCCAACTGAAGGCTGAAAAACATGAAGCTACTGTTAGTGGTGGTATCGTGTCCAAATATCTTTGCACAAAACCAAAATCAATTATATTTCAATGCAAGGCTGCTAGCAAGATTAAGGCAATCAAGAAGGAATTTGCTAGAATTGTGAAACAGAGAAACGATTTTAGCACAATAACAAATAGTTTATCTGTCGGTCACCCTGTTCCTCATACGAACAAGACAGTTGGGGAGATTCCATTATTGCCCAACATTGATGCAACATCTGTAGTTGGAAGAGACGAAGTGGAGCATGAGTTAATATCTAAACTTGTAGAAGTGAAAGACCAACAAATAATCAACATAGTTTCCATCATTGGACTTGGTGGCTCAGGGAAAACTACCTTGGCTAAACTGGTTTTCAATGATGGCAACATTATAGGCAAGCATTTTGAAGTTAAATTATGGGTTCATGTATCACAAGAGTTTGATGTTGAAAAGCTTGTCGGGAAGTTGTTTGAAGCTGTTGCTGGTGAGAAGTCTGAAAAATATCCTTTGCAGGAAATGAGCAAAAGAATATCAGAGAACTTGACCAGGAGGAGGTATCTACTTGTTTTAGATGATGTTTGGACTAAGGACCAAATTCTTTGGGACCAGTTCATGGTCATGGTGTATCTAAAGAGTAGCACACTTGGGAGTGCAATTTTACTCACTATGTGCAGTAGTGATGTTGCCAGAACAGTAAGATCAACATACCAATTTAGCTTGCCACTCTTGTCTCTGGATCACAGCTGGCAACTGTTCCAACAAAGCTTAGGAATGTCTGTGAAACATTTGGAGAAGTCTGAATTTGTAGAGGTTGGAGAAGCAATCTTGAACAAATGTGGTGGTGTGCCACTTGCAATTAAAGTTATTGCAGGTGTCCTCAGTGGAAAGGAACTAATTGGAGAGTGGCAGGCCATGAGAGACAGCAATTTACTCAATGTTGAGGGTGAAGAAGCTAGTGTATCAGTACCTGCATGCTTGATGTTGAGCTATTTCCATTTGCCTTCTCATATGAAACAATGTTTCACAATATGTTCAGTTTTTCCTAAAGGTTGCATGATAGATAAAGGAAAATTGATTGACCAATGGATTGCTCATGATATGATAACTCCAGAAGCTGGTGTTGAGTACTTGGAGTATACTGGTCACAAATACTTCAATTCTCTTGTCCAAATGTCTTTTCTTCAAGATGTGGCTGAAGACTGGTACGGAAGAGTGGTATGCAGGATGCATGATTTGGTTCATGATCTTGCCCTATCCATTCTGGATGACAAAATTTCACTTGTTGTGCCAAAGGAGGCAACTGGTTCCAGCAAGAGCTGCAGATACTTCTCCTTAATTGAGCAGCCAGAAAATCTAGCACCCAAAAATATTTTTAGAAATGCACATGCTGTATATTTGTGTTGGTCTAAAGATTACACAAATGTCATGGCACTGAAGCATGCAAAGCACTTGCGCAGTGTCACGGTGGGCTATCTCGACGAAGAAGAAGCCAACACCATATCTCAGGTCAAATATCTCAAATATTTGTCATTATTACAATGTTATGAAACGCTTCCTGAGGTTATCTCAGATGTTTGGAGCTTACAAGCACTTCATGTAGCAGGCAACTACTATTCAGAATCACTTGTTGAGATACCAGAATCCATTGTAAGCTGAAGAAATTAAGGACACTAAACTTGTCGGGTTGTGAATCACTAAAGCATTTACCAGAATCTATTGGTGATTGTCAAATGATTTCAAGCATTGACCTTAGCAGATGTGAGAAGCTTACAATGTTGCCAAACTCTATTGGTAGAATTGAGATGCTAAGAATGTTGAGACTAGGTCACACCAAAGTTAAGAGGCTACCTTCAATTATCACGAAACTGAGAAATCTGGAGTGTTTGGACCTTCAGGATTGTCGTAAGCTGGTAGAGTTGCCTGAAGGCATTGGCAACTTGGAGAAGCTTCAAGTTTTGAACCTACAAGATTGTGAAAAATTGGGAGGAATGCCTTTAGGCATTGGACAGCTCAGTCGACTACAAAAGTTGGGCTTATTTGTTGTGGGTAAGGGTGAAAAGTTTGCAGGAATCTCAGAGCTTGCAAATGTATCTCGGATTGGTGAAGAACTAATCATCAGAGATATTGAACATGTGGTAGAGCCAAATGATGCACACATGGCATGCTTGAAACAGAAGACAAACATACAGAGGCTGGACCTGCTGTGGGGGATGGGATATGGTGTACATGAGGCGAACTCTGAGTTGGAGCAGGATGTGCTTGATGGTCTGGAACCACCACCGGGTATTAAAAGGCTAGAGATCGATGGATATTCAGGAAGGCAGTATGCATGCTGGATGCAGGGTCAAGTTGGTTGTGGACAGGGCCCAGCTCCGTTCCCATTTTTGAGGGTGATGAGGCTATGTGATTTTCCACACTTAAAGAATCTACATGGGCTTGTGGAGCTGCCTTGTTTGGAGGAGCTTCAGCTGCAACTGATGCCTTCTCTTGAGAGCATAAGTGGAGGCCCGTTTCCCTCGTCGGTGAAGTTGGAGATGCGTAGACTGCCTTGTTTGGGAGAGGTGTGGATGGTAACAGAGAGGACCATGACTGATGGACAGCGGGAGGGAGGATGCTGGAATTTCATACCTCAGTTGGGACAAGTCCGAGTTGGTAACTGCCTAACAGAGTTAGAGATTAGTGAGTGTCCTAAATTAGAGGTGAAGCCACAGCTTCCTCCATCGCTGCAGCAGTTGCAATTGTGGGGCAGTGAGCAGCTGCTGCAGTCACCAGGTCAATGCCAGGGGTCTTATTCGTCCCCCAGTTATAACCAACTGAAGAAGCTTGAGCTATGCCATGTGGCAGGATTAGGATCTGGGCATGGGTGGGAGCTGCTGCAACACATGATAGCACTCGAGTCATTGGAGATCCATTACTTCTCTGGAATGAAAACAGAGCTGCCTGAGAGCTTGTGGAGTCTCACCACCTCTCTTCATGTGCTCGAAACCTATGGTTGCCTCCGCATCAAATCCTTGCCGGAGGGGATAAAAAACCTCACAGCTTTGCAGAGCTTGCGGATCATGGGCTGCTCAAGTCTAACAAGGCGTTGTGAGGAAGGAACAGGGGAGGACTGGCACCTCATCTCCCACATCCCTCATGTCCAGATTGGTTTTCAGTTTTGACTGATGAACCCGGTGTGGCTCTGTGGGAAGGATTTCCCCATCGATTGCACGCTGCTTGATTGTGTAAGTTAATTTGTAGTACTGTTTTTACCTGTAGCTATGATAGTACTGTTTCCTATCATGTAACAAAAGATTTCAGGATCCAGTAGCTAGGACCTTGTTTGATCGACTGCTGTTGGCAGCTTGCCAACTTCGGTTGATTAATTTGTAATTTTTTTTTACCCCATCTTAATGAAAAACGGGTGAAGTTCCGGTCGCGAAAAAAAGCAGTCCCCTTTTTTCTTGTGTAGGTTCAGTTCACAAGTATTGTGTATTCACTGCAGATGGTTCCTGCAGGTCCAAGTGCTCATACAGCCTGCTCAGCACATTTTCATATTGTTCAATTTTTTTTTTTGAAAGGATTTTCATATTGTTCACGATTGCTAATGTGAGATTTTGCAATTGCAGCTGCTATGGTGGAGAATGCTTTAATGGCATATTCCGTTACAGGTTTGTCACAGGCCACACAAGTCACATGAGTTGGAGTTGGGGACCTGAAAATAAAATAAATAAAATCAAGGCAGTCGGTGACAAGGGGGAGCTTTCCCCTGGAGGCTGGAGCTTGAAGCTGGAATATGAGTAGTTCCTGATTCTCGTCTAGACATGGCAACGAACCACCAACTGCCTGCATGCCCAGTCCATCCAACTTTGCTTTGCTTTCTTGGACGCTGTTTTTCTCAATCACGCAAAAGACTTGCGCGTATTTTCATTAAGAGAAGAGAATGTTTGATACAAGCGGGGCGTTTTACATTTTCATGACCGCTCCTCCCCGCTACTCTGTCTCGCTCTAGCCTATTCTCTCGACAAGACTCCCCAGACCCTTGGCTCCAGCCAAGATCCACAACTCGGCCTGCCGCTTGATCGATTCCTTGACAGCTCCGCTTTGAGTGGCTACCCCCCGAAAGCACCTTGCGTTTCGCTCTTTCCATAGCTCCCAAGCGATCACCGCGAGCAAGGAGTCCGCCCCCTTAGAATGTTCCGGCGGCCATAGGCGTTGCCAAGTGTCCCACCAGTCGATGATGGCTCCTGCTGGCTGCACCTGTACTTGAACTCCAAGTGCTGCTGCAACTTCCACCCATATTTGTCGAGCAAAGGAACACTCGACGATGATGTGGTCCATCGACTCGTCCTGCTGGTCACAGAGGTAGCATGCTCTGCGCGTGTCGAGGCCATGGCGACGTCGCCGATCCGCTGTCCAGTGCCGCCGTCGGATAGCCAGCCAAAGAAATAGTTTTACCCGCAGCGGTGCCCAGGTCTCCCAAACGCGGATGCAGCCAGGAATGGGGTGTGAGCCAAGGTTCAGTGCCTGATATGCTGACCTGACCGAGAAGTTTCCATCCGTCGTCCATCGCCATACCAGCCGGTCGTGGCTGTCGTTGAGCGTGATCCCACTGATTGTGTGCCAAACTCGAAGGTACTCCGCTGCGGCCGGCGTGGTGACACCCCCGGCGATTGTACGCACCCAATGTCTGCCTGTGAGTGCCTCCGCCACCGTTAGATGGTTGGCGATCCTCTTGGGAACGAATTCCATAAGCGTTGGTGCCAAGGTTCTGATGGACACACCTCTGATCCAGCTGTCCAACCAGAACAACGTGTTCTGCCCGTTCCCAATGATGGATTGTGTCGAGGCTCTGAAGAAGTCCATCGCCTCGGCAGTTTGTTTCAGTGGCAGCTCTGACCATGCCCTCGCGGTGTCCGTGTTGTGTAGCCAGATCCACTTGACTTTGAAGGCCGTGTCCACCAGCTTGAAGTCCGGGATGCCTAAGCCACCCAGTTCTTTGGGTCGGGTGCAGGTTTTCCAAGCCACCATGCACTTGCCCCGAATGTCTCCGTCTTTGCCACACCAAAGGAATCTCCGGCATATGGCGTTGATTTCTTCGCGCGCCCACTGCGGCATCCCGTCCGCCATCATGCAGTATATGGGTATGGCTGCAAGCACTGATTTGATCCAGATGAGTCGGCCACTCTTGGCCATGAGAGGCCCTTGGCATGCTGGTAGTCGCCGCGCCACCGCATCAATCGTGCGTCGTACCTCCTCCCTGGGCAGCTTCTTCGTGCTCAGAGGCAATCCCAAGTACCTGATGGGGAACGGCGCCATCTGACAACCAAGGATTGACTGTAACTCATCCATGGCCTCCTCTGCTCCATAGATATTGGTTATAGAGCATTTCGCCAAGTTGGTTTTTAGCCCAGACGCTTCTTCAAAGATGCCCAGCAACCCTCGGATTGCCCTTGCCTCCTCTGCACATGGGTATGCAAACAGTATGACGTCGTCCGCATACATACTGCACTGGAACCTGAGCCTGTCCTCGGTTAGGCTCCGTAGTACTCCATCTTCTCTCGCAGCTTTGAAGAGCCGACCGAGAACTTCCATTGCACAGATGAAGAGAAGGGGGGACAGTGAATCGCCCTGGCGCACTCCCCTTCGATGGCGAATCTGTTTGCCCGGCTTCCCATTCAGCAGGATGCTGGAGGATGCAGTGACTAGTAGCATGGTGATCCACCTTCTCCAGCGCTCTCCGAATCCCATTGCCTGCAACACATCCAGTAGGAACGGCCAATGGACAGTGTCAAATGCTTTCGCCACGTCCAGCTTGAGTAGGATTTTGGGGCTTTTCTTTCGTCGCAGCATCACCGCTGCTCTTTGGATATACTTGAAATTGTCATGTATTGATCTGCCTCGGATGAACGCGTTCGCTC